>SNQJ01S0151845.1:0-23011 GCA_010110895.2 Picea sitchensis
TGATGCTCTTTACTTTTACTGTCCATATGTTGTATAATGTTGATGATCACTTGAAGAAAGATTATGAATATTTTAATATAGTTAATATTGTTTAAGCTCAAAGACAACTGATTCATCCCCCCCCCTCTCAATTGTATTAGTAATTTCAACAAGGCGACCTTAGCACAGTAGAGAAATCTGTAGAAGATATCTTGATAGACCTTATGACTAATAAAGTCATGTCTACAGATATAAAGGCATCGTCAACCGGAAGATTGCAAGCATCTCCCTCGAATGGATGTCGATCTGTGTCATCCCAAACCGCGACTAAGAAAAGAAGAAAGAATCGTGACGATGTGGCGAACATAAAGCATATCCTGTCATTCTTTCCCAACTACATCACACCCTTGGATGGCGTGGTTATTCGTGACAGCATCCTGCGTGATTTTGAGTACACGCTCATCACTATGTACCTCCTGAAGGGGATACACATAGTTAGACCGTAGTTGGGACTGATCCCAGCTCTCAAGATAAGTGATTTCAACCTCTGCGATAGGAAGAATTATGTGATGCTCGCACCACATCGCTACCTGATGAAGACGACTGGGAAGAAGCCCAAGCTAGTTCCCCAGCCATGGATCAAGGATATTGCAAGATCGACGATCTTGAACGTCATGAAGATCCCCCACTTCGACAGACATCAGGAGGTTAACACATGCATTAAAATCCTCCTATCATGCTACCATGGAGGTTACCTTTCGTTGGATAGGCATATCACTGTGGACTCGGTGATGATCCACATGATCACCGGATTGAGCATGCAGGGACCAGACCCTCACCAGTTCTACCCAAGAAAGACATCAGATTGCTCCTTGGCCCAGCACATCAACGAGGCGTATGGCGATGTGGAGAAAGGGAAGTGAGGCTACAAGTTAGCCTCCATCCAGGATGGCGCAGTGCGCCTAGCTTGTCAATTGATAGCAGGCAAGATCGTCAGAAAGAACCTTCCTACACAAGTAACAAGGTTCGTAGTCAAACTTGCAAGGAAGTGTGTTGAAGGGATGCAGATGAATTGGGTGATCTACCTCATCAACGAGTTGGACAAGTACTGTCGCAAAGCGCAGGAACAAGGCTATGAATTTAAATTTAGCTAGTTATTAATTCTCATTGCATTTGTCACTTGGGAGATGCCAGAGGGAGAGAAATTCCTAGAAGTCGAGCCATCAGAGCCACTGGTCGCGATGTTCACCACCTTATGGTATATGAGTGACATGGTGAAGCAGTCGCAATCAAATTTGGTGTTCCACACATACAATCTATAGCTTAAGCATGTCATTGAATCATTCTCCTGAATGACCTTGAACACCTTGCATACATATATGCCTCTAGAGAAGTTTCGTGCAGACAGACACTTCATTTACATCACTACAAGCAAGGACAAAATCAAGGAGGAGCTTCATTCCTACTATAAATTGACTGATGAAAACATGGAGGAGATAACGAAGGAATGGCCAGCCAAATTCCTTATACTACTCGAGAAGACAGAGCTCTCCGACCTTGACATCATCAGAAGCCTTTTATTCACCCAAACCGAGTATGATGGGCCAAGTCGCACAAAGAGAAAGAAGAAAAAGGAAGAAGTGCAGGATGTAGACAGTGAGGAAAAGAATAGCACATCGGAGGAAACTGTGTCTGACTCACCTACAGGAGGAGAAGTCAATGAAGTAAACCAAGAGGAGGAAGGGGAAGAAGAAGAGAAAGATAAGGGAAAAGTAACACCGTCGAAGGATCCCCTTACAGAGGCATAAATGTCCAAGAAAAGGAAGGGTTCCCTGCGGAAATTGTCAGCACATAAGAAATCTCGAGCCACTAAGCCTCAGTCACGGAATGTGCTCATAGTGGATGATATCCAGCTCATCATCACAGTTGTAGAATATGCCTGAGAGGATATCCTGCAGAGACATGAAGCGAAGAAATAAACACTATATGACATGATTGAGAAGGAACTAAAAGACATCCAACAAGTTATCCATTCGAGCCGCGTAGTGTCTACTGCACCATCCTCAGCAGAAAGTGTAGAATTGGGGGATGAGACTACCCAACTATGCGAATTGACAGATGCAACAGAGACTCGACTACGTCGAGTCCAGGAAGAAAAGGAGTAGGCCACAGAGGCCTTGAGGCAAGAAAAGGAGGATTCCTTAGAGAAAATTTGGGTTGTGCAGCAAGAGAAAGATGACCTTCGGGCAAAGTTCAAAGAGGAAAAAGAGAAGATATAGAAAGAGAACGACTAGCTTCTTGTAGAGAAGACTACGGTCAGAGAAGAAGTAACTAGAGCACTTCGCTTTGTGTCAGGCTTGGCACAAATGGAAGAAGAGACAACTGAGAGTCAAGTGGGGAAGCTCGTTGAGGCCATTCAGCAGCTTCAAGCCAGAGTAGCAAATCTAGAAATTCAAGCAGTGCCTAGCACCCCGCAAGAAGTAAGAGATCAGAGGGAAGAAACCGCTAGGAGCACAATAGAAAGAATTAGGGTGTTGGCCACAGAATGTAAGCAACTAAGTAATCGAAGTGGGCAGACCTATGAGTGCCTTGCAGAAGACCCGAAGATGGGGATATTGGAGGCACAACTCTAGGAGGCGAAGTAGTAGGCATCGACTATGCAAGCGCCGATGAAGTTTCTTACGGCCATGGAGAAGATGAAAAGGTCGCAGGAGTAGTGCGCAGTTCAATAGCAGGTCACTACCATCCAGAGAAGAGTTATGGAGGTGACACAGAGATTCTAGCCAGTGCAGGACGAACCATGCACACTTTTCAAAAAGATTGAGGGACAAGGATCATAGTTGGAATAGGTGATATTGACACTGGAATAATGCCTAGAATGGTTTGTCACCGAGCAAGTAATTGAGGAGTTCATCAAGCAGGAGGCTTTGGAAAAGAAGCAATTCAAGGCATCTCGAGGCCTTCGAAGAATAGTTAACTAGATCGGAGTGACTCAAGATGAGTCACAAGTGAGTGTTCGGGGCATGTTGGCCCTTGACTAGGTTTTGAGGAAACGTGGGTCATGTTTGACCTTTTTTGGGACTTCAACAGGCTGGTCAAATATGGAGCACCCAGGTGAAGCGAAGATCGCAGAATATCGCCCATTTTGCAGGATTTTTAGGATTTTAGGGTTTATTTAATGGGTATGGGATGTCAGCCCATGGGTTTACCCATTCTTAGGCCCCTTTTTGTAATGTATAAATAAGTAGCTAAGCAATGTAAGTAGAAGTGGTAAGTTACTAGTCATTGTTTCGCTTAGTGCATGGCTAGTTGGATTTGTGCACGGATGAGTTAAGGCTTGTAGAGATAAGTGTAAGCATTTTTGTGAGTGCTTGGTGTAGACAGACTGTGTAAGGATTTTTGCTTTGATCCAATTCGGGGAAGGGAGATCTAGCGAGGTGCGCGCAGATCTCCTGTCCCTTGAGAAGTTGGATCTATGGCTTGGTGCATGTAAGAAGACTGGAAGAGACTAATAAAGAAGAAGAAGAGTTGGTGGACGTAGCCCCACACTGGGGTGAACCATGTATATCTTGTGTTGATGTGCTTCATGTAATTTTGTTTATGTCATTTATGTATCTATTTTCTTAGTGCATTATTCTTGATGTATGATAGACATATCCATGGATGCTTAATGTTTATGATGTGAATGAATGTTAGATCTACTCTGATGCTATGTGTTAAATACTTAGATGTGTTTGATATTGATTATTGTTGCGTTGATATACACTTAGGGTTAATCTACAATGTGAATAAGAATTAGAACTTAATGCATTCTATTGGCTAAGTTCTCTGTTAAGTGTTGTAATCACGGATCTGTGTCCCAGCTAGGTTGTATACACCTGAGTCCTACAACATCCCCTGACTCTACCTCGGGTGAGACTTCATCTGCTTCACGCGTGTGGCAGAAAGGGATGGTAGTTAGGGTTTTGTTGGTGTGATTTTGAAGCATTTAACCCTGGGTCTTCCCCTGTGCCAACACCGCTCAGTCCGCGCAGTCCCTACTATGCCTTCCTCGTCAAATACTGCAAAGTTGGGGAATGAACCAGCCCAACTTCGAAGACTTGCAGATGCAATAGAGGCTTGACTTCAACAAGTCCAAGAAGACAAGGAGAAGGCTATAGAAGCCCTGAAGAAAGAGAAAGAGGAAGTCTTAGATAAAATATGAGTTATGCGGTACTATGTAACCGTGTATGAAAATGAGAAATATGAGTTATGGGCGATGCTCGAGGAAGACAAAGCGAAGATACATAGGGAAAAGGACCAGCTACTCACATAGAAAAATGCAGTCAAAGAAGTGGTGAGAAGAGCACTTCGCTCTGTGCCAGGCTTGGCACAGGAGGAAAATGAGGTAGTCAAAGTTCAATTAATGAAGATCGTTGAGGCTATCCATCAACTTCAAGCAAGGGTAACGAAGTTGGAGACCCAAGCATTACCAAGCACTCCACAGGAAGTGCGCAATCAGAGGGAGGAAGACGCTAAGAGCGCAGTCAAAAGGATCATAACCCTTGCCTCGAAATGAAAACAACTAAGCGAAAAAAGTGTGCAAACCTACGAATGCCCCATGGAAGATCCAAAACTTATGAAGTTAGAAGCACAACAATAGGCACTGATAGTTCAAGCGTAGATGAAGTCACTCACTATAGTCGAGAGAATGAAGATATCACAAGAACAACGCATGGGCCAATAATAGATTACTGCCATCCAAGGCAGAGTAATGGAAGTCACACAGAGACTACAACCAGTGTAGGAGGAATCCTGCACAGTGTTTGAAGAGATCAAAGGACAAGGCTTGCAACTGGACCAAGTGGTTGTGACAGTGGAACAATGCCTGGAAGGGCCTATTATAGAGAAATTGATCCAAGAGTTCATTGATCAGGAGGCTCAAGCGAAGTAGGAAGTTGAGGTGGATCGATCTAAGCTCGAGGCCTTCAAAGGAGCGTTGCCTAGATCTAAATGACTCAGGATGAATCACAAGTGAGCGTTGGGAGCATGTTGGCCCTCGACCAAGTTTTGAGGAAATCTTGGTCAGGTTTGACCACTTTTTGGACTTCGATGCAGTGATCGAAGATGGAGCGCCCAAGCGGAGCTGAGATCACGGATCTCACTTTTTTTGTGGGATTTGTGGACCCAGTATGGGGTTCTTAGGGTTTTGTAATGGGATGTCAGCCCATGGGTTTACCCATGATTAGGCCTTTTTGTAAATGTAAAAGTATAAATAAGAAATAATGTATTGTAGTAAGGGTGTGTGATGTGATGGAGAGGTAATTGGCTAAGTGCAAGAGGAAAGTAGCTCTGAGTTGCTTTGTGCAACAGAACCTGTATATAAGGCTCTGTGCTTGGTAGAGGAGTTAACTCTATCCCTTGACCTGATTTTTGGAAGGTGGATCTGGTGCTTAGTGCGCAGATCACCTGTCTCTATGAATGTAAGAGATTGAATCCCGATAAAGAAGAAGAAGCAGTTGGTGGATGTAGCCCCACACTGGGGTGAACCACGTATATCATGTGTTGATGGTTTTCTTTGTGCTATGATGTTAATGGTGTGAATCTACTTAGTGCATTGATTTTTATATATGATAGATAGATCTATGAATGCTTAGAGATTTATTTAGGTTGAATGTGCTAGATCTAACTTATGATGCTAAGTGTGATGTGTATCTTGTCATTCTTACTGCGTCGATCTATCCTTATGTTTTGTTCTACAATGTGAATAAAGTTGATAAGCTAATGCATGTTATCTTCTAAGTACTTTGCGAACTATTATAATCAAAGATCTATGTCCCAACTTGGTTACAGACACCTGAGTCCTGTAACCCCCCTTGCCTCTACCTTGAGATTAGAGGGAAGGAACCGCCAAGAGTGCAGTAGAAAGAATTAAGGGTGTTGGCTGCATAATGTAAGAAACTAAGTGATCGAAGTGCGCATACCTATGAACACCTTGCAGAAGACCCGGAGCTAGGGAGATTGGAGGCACAACTCTAGGAGGCGAAGCAGCAGGCATCGACTATGCAAGCATAGCTAAAGTTGCTTACGGTCATGGAGAATATGAAAAGGTCACAGGAGTAGCACGCAGTTCAACAATAGGTCACTACCATCTAGAGCAGAGTTATGGAGGTGACACAGAGATTCTAGCCAGTGCAGGACGAAGATTTCACACTTTTCGAAGAGATTGAGGGACAAGGATCATAGTTGGAATAGGTGATCTTGACAGTGGAACAACGCCTGGAAGGGTTTGTCACCCAGCAAGTAATTGAGGATTTCATCGAGCAGTAGGCTCTGGAAAAGCAGTGAGTCGAGGCAGCTCTAGGCCTTCGAAGAACAATTGCCTAGATCAAAGTGACTCAGGATGAGTCATAAGTGAGTGTTGGGGGCATGTTGGCCCTTGACTAGGTTTTGAGGAAACGTTGGTCATGTTTGACCTTTTTTGGGACTTCTATAGGCTGGTCAAAGATGGAGCGCCCAGGCGAAGCGAAGATCACAGAATATCGCCCATTTTGTGGGATTTTTGGGATTTTAGGGTTTATGTAATGGGTATGGGATGTTGTCTCATGGGTTTACCCATTCTTAGGCCCCTTTTTGTAATGTATAAATAAGTAGCTAAGCGATGTAAGTAGAAGTGGTAAGTTACTAGTCATTGTTTGGCTTAGTGCATGGCTAGTTGGCTTTGTGCACGAATGAGTTAAGGCTTGTAGAGCTAAGTGTAAGCATTTTTGTAAGTTCTTGGTGTAGATAGACTGTGTAAGGGTTTGAGCTTTGATCCAATTCAGGGAAGGAGGATCTGGTGAGGTGCACGCAGATCTCCTGTCCCTTGCGAAGTTGGATATGTGGCTTGGTGCATGTAAGAAGATTGGAAGAGACTAATAAAGAAGAAGAAGAGTTGGTGGACGTAGCCCCACAATGGGGTGAACCATGTATATCCTGTATTGATGTGCTTCGTGTAATGTTGTTTATGTCATTTATGTCTCTATTTTCTTAGTGCATTATTCTTGTTGTATGATAGACATATCTGTGGATGCTTAATGTTTATGATGTGAATGAATGTTAGATCTTCTCTTATGTTATGTGCTAAATACTTAGATGTGTTTAATCTTGATTACTGTTGCACTGATCTACACTTAGGGTTAATCTGCGATGTGAATAAGATTCATAACTTAATGCATTCTATTGGCTAAGTTCTCTATTAAGTGTTGTAATCACAGATATGTGTCCCAGCTAGGTTGTAGACACCTGAGTCCTACAACCTCCCCTGCCTCTACCTCGGGTGAGACTTCATCTGCTTTGCAGGTGTTGCCAAAAGGGATGGTATTTAGGGTTTTGTTGGTGTGATTTTGAAGCGTTGAACCCTGGGTCTACCCCTGTGCCAACACCTCTTAGTTCGCGTAGTCCCTACACTGCCTTCCTCATCAGAGACTGCAAAGTTGGGGAATGAGCCATCCCAACTTCGAAGAATTGCAGATGCAATAGAGGCTTGACTTCAACAAGTCCAAGAAGATAAGGAGAAGGCTATAGAAGCCCTAAAGAAAGTAGAGGAAGTCTTAGAGCAACTATGAGTTATGCTGTACTGTGTAACCATGTATGAAAATGAGAAAGATGAGTTATGGGTGATGCTCAAGGAAGACAAAGCAAAGATACATAGGGAAAAGGACCAGTTGCTCGCATAGAAAAATGTAGTCAAAGAAGTGGTGAGAAGAGCACTTCACTCTGTGTCAAGCTTGGCACAGGAGGAAAATGAGGCAGTCAAAGTTTAATTAATGAAGATCGTTGAGGCTATCCATCAACTTCAAGCAAGGGTAACGGAGTTGGAGACCCAAGCATTACCAAGCACTCCGCAGGAAGTGCGCAACCAGAGGGAGGAAGCCACTAAGAGCACAGCCGAAAGGATTAGAACCCTTGCCTCAGAATGAAAACAACTAAGCGACAAAAGTTTGCAGACCTACGAACGCCCCATGGAAGATCCAGAACTTATGAATTTAGAAGCGTAGCAGCAGGCACTGACAATTCAAGCGCAAATGAAGTCACTCACTGTAGTCGAGAGAATGAAGAGATCGCAAGAACAACGCATGGCCCAACAACAGATTACTTCCATCCAAGGCAGAGTAATGGAAGTCACACAGAGACTACAACCAGTGTAGGAGGAAGCCTACGCAGTGTCTGAAGTGATCGAAGGACAAGGCTCACAACTGGACCAAGTGGTTGCGATAGTGGAACAATGCCTGGAAGGGCCTGTTACAAAGAAATTAATCCAGGAGTTCACTGATCAGGAAGCTCAGGAAAAGAAGGAAGTCGAGGCGGATCGATCTAAGCTCGAGGCCTTCAAAGCAGTGTTGCCCAGATCTGAGTGACTCAGGATGAATCACAGGTGAGCGTTGGGAGAATGTTGGCCCTTGACCAAGTTTTGAGGAAATCTTTGTCAAGTTTGACCACTTTTTGGACTTCGACGCGGTGATCAAAGATGGAGCGCCCAGGCAGAGCTGAGATCACGGATCTCACTTTTTTTGTGGGATTTATGGACCTAGCATGGGGTTCTTAGGGTTTTGTAACGGGTTATGGGATGTCGGCCCATGGGTTTACCCATGATTAGGCCTTTTTGTAAATGTAAAAGTATAAATAAGAAATAATGTATTGTAGTAAGGGTGTGTGATGTGATGGAGAGGTAATTGGCTAAGTGCAAGAGGAAAGTAGTTTTGAGTTTCTTTGTGCAATAGAACCTATATGTAAGGCTCTATGCTTGGTAGAGGATTTGGCTCTGTCCCTTGACCTAATTTTGGGAAGGTGGATCTGGTTCTTAGTGCACAGATCACCTGTCTCTGTGAATGTAAGAGATTGAAGCCCGATAAAGAAGAAGCAATAGTTGGTGGATGTAGCCCCACACTGGAGTGAAACACGTATATCATGTGTTGATGGTTTGTTTTGTGCTATGATGTTAATGGTGTGAATCTGCCTAGTGCATTGATTTTTATATATGATAGATAGATCTATGAATCCTTAGAGCTTTATTTAGGTTGAATGTGCTAGATCTAACTTATGATGCTAAGTGTGATGTGTATCTTGTCATTATTACTGCGTCGATCTATCCTTATGTTTTGTTCTGCGATGTGAATAAAGTTGATAAGCTAATGCATGTTATCTTCTAAGTACTTTGCAAACTATTATAATCAAAGATCTATGTCGCAACTTAGTTATAGACACCTGAGTCTTGTAACCCCCCTTGCCTCTACCTCGAGTGAGACTTCGCCTGCTTCACAGGTGTTGCCGAAAGGGTCGGTAGTTAGGGTTTTGTTGGTGCATTGTTGAAGTGTTGAACCTTGGGTCTGCCCCTGTGCCAACAATTCTAGACCGGGAGGTCGAGCAGCCCCAAGGAGAGAGAGGGGGTCTGCATCACATTCCATCTTTAATAATAATAAGAAACTTCAACTTTGGCTCTCCTTTTACTTTTCAGGAATCTATTCAATGGAACTATGACATCTTCCTCTTGATATTTTCTTGTTCTTCTTCATGTTGAGCATCTGAACCATTGGACTCCAGGCCTCCACCCTGTTTCCTTGTCTCCAATTCCTCAATTATTCTTGTAAGTTATTGGGTTTCCTTATTCGTGCCAAATATTTCCCCTCTTATTGTCATTACTATAATTATTATTACCCCAGGAAATCTCTCAATTCGTGGACTTCCACCTTTTCAAATTAATCACCAACTCTAACACTGAATTTCCTTCCCAAAGTTTCAAACTATTCTTATATCAAAATGGTGCACAAGGATAGGTAATGGTCCCAACTCCCAACTTAGGTCCTTGCACACTAATCTAAAAACTCATAGGATTTTACAAGGAGGGGAAACAAATAGATACACAAGATAAAAATGTAATTAACAATAGAATGATCACAATAATTTACTCATATTATTATAAACCCAGTTACAATCAGATTACATCACAAATTTTCCCTTAGTATTTCTCAAGTACTCACAACCTCTCCAAATACAATTCACTATCTCTACAAGTCAAACATTTAGCATTCTCTACTTCTCTTGGACTTCTTTCACAACTACAATCCATCAATCATGTAAACACCTTGACTCCTTTGTAATTTTCATCCTCTAGTATCAAATCGATCAAGTGAACTTCTCTTCTCACATTAACCAACCATTGACATCCTCCTCACAACCCTAGCCTTTGTATGTTCGCATCTTAATGGAAATGCACCTTGTAGTATTATTTGCCTTCTCTTTGAGGTGCATCTTCCTTCCCTTGGAATTATCTTATGGAGGACAATTTCTCTCTCTCTCGATGCTTATTCGACTCTAATCAAATTCTATCTCTAACCCCTGAGGCCAACCAACTTGATCTCCATCTTTCTCCATCAATAATTTTGCTTGCCTTTTTCTCTTAGCATTCCAATGAGATTAATTCGTTGGTGATTTTTCCCATCTCCATTCTTTCTTTTCTTTTTTCACTATGATGTGTCCATCCTTTTTCTCTTCCCTTGGTCAAACTTTTAGATTCTCTTACATGCCCCACTTTATTTCTTCATGTATGTATGCTTCTCTATGCCAAACCATTTGATTTACACTAACGTCTTGGTTACACTCTCGAATCCACATCTCTTCGATGCGCTCTTTGCGATTTTCATCCTCTATAGATATCCAGTCAAGCATTCACTTTGATGCTTCTATGTCACCTAGGTGAGTAAAATATAGCTTTTGTACTACATTGAGGTGTACTTTATTGTCCATTAAACCATCATATTAAGAACTACATGGATAAAGGTTATCCATGACGACACAAGTACAAACAAAATAAGGAATATTAGAAATTTGGACAAAACATAACAAAGAATAGTAACTTAGAGATGATACCAACTTGGCAACTAAATCAATGTAAATTTTAACTCAACAATACTTAAGATATAAATTGTTATTACTAAGACTAAAATAAATTAACTTAAATAATGACATGAGTATAAGAAATTAACTAACAAGTAAACACAATATTTAACTCCAAAAATAAAAAGCATAATAAAAAATCATTGAAGGACATGACATGGAGTCTATAAATTGTTATTACTAAGACTAAAATAAATTAACATAAATAATGACATGAGTATAAGAAATTAACTAATAAGTAAACACAATATCTAACTCCAAAAATAAAAAGCATAATAAAAAAAATCATTAAGCACATGACATAGAATCTTCGCTCTAAAGATAGAGACTTCACCTAATTAATATTAATAAATAGATTATGTAATCAATACACTTTATTCTTTCTTGACAATCTATATAAAGATGGCACAAATATTTATATAAAATGGTGTCATATATATATTGTATATAAATTGTGGAGAATAATATATATTAATATAATTTAATAATCTATTATATAATTATTTTAATGTAAAATTTTATGGAGAATATTGAAATTTTGAAACATTCTCAACATCTCGAAGATTAAAAACATAAACAATAGAAAACATCATAATCGAGCATAAAAAGACATACTCTGTCACAACATAAAAAAACATACTCTCTCACAACTACATGAAGTCAATGAGTGGTGGTAGCCCCATGGTCCAAGAAATATCTTGTCAGAATGCTTTTAGGTTGGACAACATTAACTTGTACACAAAAAGGGGTCACTCGGTTAGCCACAATACATTTATATTATATTTAAAAAGTTAATGTTTTTTTTTGCAATTTGTAGATGGTATAAGTGTAATTTGTTAATATTGATATATATAATTCAATAGAAATATCGTGAGACACATAATAAAGGCAACAAGTCTAAAAGATCGACCTTAAGATCAATTGTAAGAAACTCAAAATACTCAACTAAAGTTAACCCATTAAATTATAAAATTTATATAAAAAATAATCACATTTTCATAAATATATTATTTTTTTAATAATTATAATAACATATATAATGAGAAATTTTTTTTTTTTGGAAGAGTTATGAATCTTATTTTCATTAATAAGAAGGCAACATTAATACAATATTAATTATCTCAAACTTTTTGCATAATGATTTGATTTCTAGAGTTTACTGAGGTGTACATATTCTACACTTTTTGGATTTTAACCTGTAACCTCTTAAGAGGAAAAACCGTTTTACTTATAAATAAAAAAAACTAGACATTATTCATTATGTATTTTTAAATTTAAAAGCGCGTAAAAAAGTTTAGATATCTAACATTTTGAGCAAATTCATTACTCATCTATTCTCTTTCCTAAAAATGAACAATGAATCTACTCGAAAAATCGGATATCTAAACTCTTTTACGTGGTTCTAAATCCCAAAACACACAATAGACAACCACAATAACTACGCAAACTTAAATCAAACGAAAATAAACATTCTTTTGAATATATAATATCGTGTCATTATTAAATTCATTAAATATATATAGCACATATAATGTGTTTCTTATTATAAATATAAGAGACACCCAAATGATATATGAAACTTCTTAATTTACGATTAAAAAAAAAAACAAATATTATTAAATTCATTATTTATAACATCTATGCCATAATCAAGGAAAAACCAAACCTAATAGTGATACTTAAACTCTGTCGCATGGACATTTGCTTACGTGGCAATGGAATACAATTAGCTTACATGATGTGTATGTGGGCCCACTCCATGATGGATCGTGGTTGGCAATACCAAATCGATGATGCCGACAAAGATGAAGAGAGTCAAAGTTACGAAGCCTCACCTTCCACGCATCTCTATAGTCGTCTTCTTATTATTATTAAATCGTGGGCAAAGTTGGCAGCATCAAGTGTGTGCACATGTGTGACAAATCATTTTAATGCTTCGTAGGGAAAACCACTTAAGAGGCAAGGGTATGTTATGTTCCTCGGCACAACATATAACATGTAAAACACATAATATAACATTTACATGGGGTATTATAGGCCCATAGGGTTTAGGTAGGACATATAAGTTAAGGTTGTTTTATGTGTTGATCATGTTGTTAGATATCCATAATATTAGCTTATTATGTCTTCGTGTGTTTATCGTGACTTTTAAGGTTCATGAGTTTCATGTTTTAAGGTGTTCTATACTAACCTATTTTAGATAATATTAGCTTATTATGTCTTCGTGTGTTTATCGTGACTTTTAAGGTTCATGAGTTTCATGTTTTAAGGTGTTCTATACTAACCTATTTTAGATGGTAAGGTGTAACATCTTCGCTATAATTTCTAGTTTAATTAATGCTTATGTAAAGATAATGTGTGGTTACAACCAAAGCGATGTAATATGTGAATTGTATTTTTATGTTTTAATAATAAAACATGATGTCATCGATTAAGGGGACATGGACAAGAGAGGGGTCCAAGGGGGAAATACCTATGTATAATAATTTAACCCATTTTCCTAAACTTGATAATTGTATATGAACCTTCCAATTTCTGATTGAGTCTTCCCAAAGCCAATCATTGAATACATGTAAGAGGGTGGTTGTGAGTGGTCACATCCCAGAGTTATTGGGCGCCTGGGGGTTGAGTACAATCAACTTGGGGAAGAGTGTGAGTCAAGAAAGGCAAGCCAAAGGGAGGAAATTTGTATGGGTTGGAACAACAGTTCTAGAGATAGGAAGCTTTTATGCATGAGGGAAAGGGAGGAGCAAGAAAAAAGAGCTTGGATAGGGTGCGACCATGCAGGGCGAATTCTAGAGAAAGATGGAGCATAATTGGAGCGGATTGGAGATGGAAAAATGAAGAGCTAGGTTGTCAGGCCTGGAGAGTGAAACTCCTGTGTGAGTTGCACTAAAACAACAAGTGTTTGTTGTTGATTTGTTGATAGTTTTCCCAGCAACAGTTTCCCTTGAGTTCCCAGCTGAGAGATTCCAAGCTACATGTGCCAGAGAGACCCTGATAAACGAATGACACATTCCTTAGGTTAATATTGATAAATAGATGACACATCCCTTGGGTTATCCCTTATAAACGAATGTGCATTCCTTGGGTTGGGTAGGTTAGGATGAAGAGAGCTAGTAGAAAAATCGAGATAGTTGTAGGAGAATATCAGTTAGGTTATGAGTTTTATAAGCTCCAAGTGGACTGTGAGAGACCACCCTCTTTTGTGGATTACTAGCCTCAACTCGGGGGTGACTGGTTGTTGAGATTTCGAATAGTTAGTCTATGGTTGGGTGGAACATTCGTCCCAAGCAATTGGTTTCACAATTCTTGTTTAAAGACAAGTGTTTTACCTTGTTGCTGAGTTATTTACATGTGTTATTGGTGTGCATGCACTGTGCGTAAATGAAAATGAATTATATGTTGTTGTAATGAGTTGTTAAGATGCATTTCATGTTGATTATTATCATGCTTTAGATGCATATGTTTTATGGTTATAGACAATAGCTAAATTTGTTTTATTTTCGTAGTTGTAAGCTACAGGAAATCAACTAACAGTGAAATAATTAATTTAGTTAGAAATTTTTTTATTTTTATGTTTATTTTTCATCATAATGTCCCTAGGTTGGACTGGGGAAAGTTACATTATGGTATCAGAGATGTAATTGGGAGAGTTTTGTGTAGTGTGGCCTAGCCTGGGTGGCTGAGAATGTTACAAAGTGGTATCAAACCCCAGTTTTCAACATTAAGCATGGATGGGCCAAGTTAGAAGAATGTTGAAGCAGAAATTCACAGAGAATTAATTTCGGAGTATGTCTGCAGCTTGTCTATTAAATTAGTGCAGTAAAATTGAGAGAATTTTCATGGGTAATGTGAAGAATTGAGCTTCTTTGGAAATTTCGAACATAACCAAAATCATAAATTAAAAAAATGGGTATGTTTTCGTACGATGATGTTGGCATGCCGTGGAGGCCACGTGTCTGTTGGCATGGTAGAAGAAAGACATGTACTACCACGATGGAAGGTACATGTTGGATGGGATGGCAGTTAGAAGGTGATGTGGAGCCATGTCGTAGGCCAACTAGCAGTCCCACGAAACTGCGATAAGAAGTGGAAAATCAGCTAAGTCCTAAGGATCAGTCGGGTGGATGGGTGGATGGAGTTCCAAGAGTAAAACAAATATGGGATCACCCAAAATCGCGTTGAAATTTTGAAATTTGACTAAGTACCAAGACTTTGGGTGTGAAGAGCATGGTGAGTATGCGAAGATGGGAAGGTTACAAGATTATGAGTCTGTGAGTTCGTGTAGATGGAAAAATGGTTAAGTGTTGAGACTTCTCGGACGAACTTATGAAAGGAAGGTTACAAGATTATGAGCCCGTGAGTCTGGGAGTCCATGTAGATGGAAAAATGGTTAAGCATTGAGACTTCTCGGATGGAGTTATGAAAGGAAGGCTACAAGAATATGAGTCCACGATTTCGTGAGTCTGTAAGTTCGTGAAGGAAAAAGAAGCTAAGTGTTGGTGGCAAGTTCATAGAAGGTATGAATATAGACTATGAGTCCATGAGTCTGCCACCCAGGAGCCTGTGAATACAATAAAGTTTCTAAGAATGAGAGCAAGTTAAGGGCAGTGAAATGTGAGAGTGTATTTTGGAGAACGTGAAAGCCCAAAATTAAGAAAAGATATGACTTAGATACGTAGTGAATCCATTAAGACAAATCAATGATAGAGAAGTAATCAAGAAATGATCAGACGGTTGTTGAGCATTGCTACTATGTTGCACATGCTAATGAATATTCCTTCATTGGTTTTCCACCATAACGTTCAGCTCGAAGCACGGATTGGAGAAAATGAATACTCGTTGGAAATATATTGAGGAGTAGAAGAGATCTGTAAATCCATAATTTTGATTTGGGCATTATATTTTCTTCAAAAGTGATAAAAGTTAATTCTGTAGTAGAAAAAGAGTGAAAATTGCAACTTCTAATTGTTGTAACTTTTCGCTCAAAACTCAAATTGAGGCATGAGGAAAACCATTGGAAATTTGTTTCGAAAATGAATGCATTTAAGGAATCCTACTCGGGAGAAGTGCATTAATATTCTTCATAATTTAAAACAAAGAATGACCTGTAAACAATATGCTTAATTCTAACAATAAATTATTGCATGCACATTCTTGCAGAATTAGAGATACAAAAAACAGAGTTTAATTCCTACATGAGAACTAGAGACATGGAGGATGCTCAAGTGTTTGACAATCATGAATAATAAATTAAAGGTATGCATACCAACATGGGTAATGTTGAGACTGAGTCTAATGGGAGAAGAGAAAGGAAGGGCACTGTAACTATGAGAAGCCTGCAAAAAGAAGTGAAGAGTTATATGACTGATAATGAGAGGATCATGAAAGCTCAAGAAGGGATACTTCAAATCCTAAATATGCTACAGAAGCAAGTTAACAAGTACTCTGGCCCCACGTAAGTAGCTAGTGATAGACAAGTATCAACATCGAGATCCCATAACAAAAGAGATGATCATGGGAATGATAGGCAGTCAAGAAGCATGAGTAGACACCATATTTATTCAAGGCACTCCACCAAAAGAACTCATGCAAGTTAGGGTCCAAGGAGCATCCCAAGTGTATCTCATGTTTGGAGGCAAAGGAGAATACCTAAGGAAAACATCTTGCAGGGTGAACTTAGGAAGATTAAGCCACCAAATTTCAATGGAGAGCACAAGAAAGGAGAAGATGTTGAGGCCTGGTTGTTGGAAATGAAGAAATATTTCTAGCTACATAATTACACATCCCAGGTAGAAGTTAAAATTTCCACCTATCACTTGCAAGGGAAGGAAACCATGTGGTGGGATCACCTTAAGCAAGCCAAGAACCTTGATGAGAAAATAATCTCATGGAGACAGTTCAAAGGATATTTCCAAGAGAAATATTTGTCCGAGCATTACTATGAAAGAAAGATGAAAGATTTCTTTGAACTCAAGTTGGGAACCATCACAATGGAGGAATATGTGAAGCGGTTATTTGAATTGTTGAAGCATGTTGACTTCATCAAGGATGAGAAAGTAAAAATCCAAAGGTTTCTAAGTGGGTTACCCTCTTTCTACAGTGATAATATTCAATATGATAACCCCAAAAATTTGGAGGAAACCATAAGGAGACAAAAGCATCAGTATGAGCAGAGCAAAGGAAGACTAGTTTTCCAAAAATCTTGGAATGACAAGATGAATGATAAGAAGGATCAAAGGAAGAAGGGTTTTAATCCACCTCTTTTCAGGAATAATTTCCAAGCAAATTAGCACATTTAAGTCACACAAAATGAACACGAGACTGTAGATTCATTTGGAAAAAGGCCAAGGCAGCAACTGATGCAATGTTGGGGACATGAGGGAAATCATCTATATAGGTATTTTCGTCACAAAGGAGAAATAATAAGGATTGTCCACAAATTTCAAGAGGCTAAAACTGTGAAATACATGGGAGGAAGCATGCTAATGATTCATAAAGATTTGGACAACAAGAAAACTGAGTATCAATCCCCCATGATCGAAGTGGAAGGTAAGATTGACAACTAACCCATAGCAATTTTGATTGATTCTGGAGCTAGCCATAGTTACATAAATGCTAACATTCTTGAAATATTTCACTTGCAAATAAGTAAGCATAATAAATCTTGGTTAGTTCAGTTAGCCACAGGGACTAAGAGGAAAATCAGTGATTTGGTCAAATATTTTCCGATAGTCATGAATGGACTTAACACAAAGGTAGATGTAAACATCTTACCGTTGGGTTCATATGACTATATAATTGGCATGGATTGGTTGGAGAAACATCATGTTGTCCTAGACTTTTACAACAAGACAATCACATGTCTTGATGAGGAAGGGCAGTAAGGAAATATTCAAGGAATTCCAAGAGGTGTAGTTGTTAGAGAGATTTAAGCTATGCAGTTGAAGAAGAGCTCCAAGAAAGGATGTCAGATGTTTGCAGCCTATATGGAGAAGGAAGCGAAAGATAAAGAGGAAAGCATTGAAGACCATCCATTTTTTAGGGATTTTGAAGATGTTTTTAAAGAAATTCTGAGACTACCACCAAAAAGAGAAATTGATTTCTCTATTGATTTGGTGCTAGGAGTTTCCTCGGTGTCTAAGACACCTTACAGAATGGGCACACCAGAACTAAAATATTTACAGATGCATCTTGAAGAAATTTTAAAGAAGGGGTATATATGCCCAAGTGTGTCACCTTGGGGGGCCACAGTTCTTTTCGTAAAGAAGAAGGATGGAACCTTAAGGCCATGTATTTATTCCATGTAGATTAATAAGGTCACCATAAAGAATAAGTATCATTTTCCAAGAATTTATGATATGAAACTATGAAATCCGGTACTTCTATCATTTTCCTGCAAATGAAATTATTTTTTCATTTCTGGAAACCTAGAATGTTTCTCTTCATTCTCTACTACTGATCTGGATGTTTCTGTCTCTTCAACATTCTTATTGAGCTTGACAACTTTGAATCTTAGAGTGATAACTTCTTCTTCAAGCTTCTCAACCTCTTCTTCTTTCTTCATTATTTGAGATTTCATGACTTCTTTTGTTCTCTTTGTTTATTCAAGTTGGATTTTCAATGTAATTATTTCTTCTTCGAGTCTTCTCTCTTCTTGATCAAACTCTTCCTCAAGATGGTTTAAGTCATCGGTTATTTCTTAAGCTAGTTTAATCTAGTTGAGCTATTAAATTCTTGATGACCTGCTGAGCTTCTTCTGAACCTTGAACACTTTTCTTTTGCTTCATGCGTAAATGAGAATGAATTATATGTTGTTGTAATGAGTTGTTTAGTTGCATTTCATGTTTATTATTAGCATGCTCTAGATGCATTTGTTTTATGGTTATAGACAATAGTTAAATCTGTTTTAATTTTGTAGTTGTGAGATACAGGAAATCAGCTAAGAGTAAAATAGTTAATTTAGTTAACAAAAATTTCGTTTTTATGTTTATTTTGCACCGTAATGTCCCTCGGTTGGACTGGGGAATGTTACATTATGGTATCAGAGATATAATTGGGAGATTTTTATGTGGCGTGGCCCAAACTGGGTGGCTGGGAACGTTACAAAGTCGTATCAAAGCCCAATTTTCAACACTGGGCCTGGATGGGCCGAGTTAGCAGAATGTTGAAGCGTAAATTCATAGAGAATTAATTCTGGAGTATGTCCGCAACTTGTTTATTAAATTAGTGCAGTAAAATTGAGAGAAATTTCATGGCTAATATGAATAATTGAGCCTTTTTGGAAATTTTGAACATAAGCAAAATCGGAAAAAACAAATTGGGTATTTTTCCGTACGATGACGTCGGCATGATGTGGAGGCCACATGTTCGATGGCATGGTAGAAGAAATATGTGTACTACCACGGTGGCAGGTACATGTTGGATGGGATGACAATTGGATGGTGATGTGGAGCCCTATGGAAGGCTAACTGCCAGTCCCACAAAACTACGATAAGAAGTGGAAAATCAACTAAGTCCTAAGGATCAGTTGGGTGGATGGGTGGATGGAGTTCCAATAGTAAAATAAATATGGGATCACCTGAAATCGCGGTGAAATTTTGAAATTTGACTAAGTACCAAGACTCTAGGTGTGAAGAGCATGGAGGGTACGCGAAGATGGGAAGTTTACAAGATTATGAGTCTGCGGGTTCGTGTATATGGAAAAATGGTTAAGTGTTGAGACTTCTGGGATGGACTTATGAAAGGAAGTTACAAGATTATGAGTCTGGGAGTCCATGTAGATTAAAAAATGGTTAAGTGTTGAGACTTCTCGGATGGAGTTATGAAAGGAAGGTTACAAGATTATGAGTCCACAAGTGCATGAGTCTGTGAGTTCGTGAAGGAAAAATAAGCTAAGTGTTGGTGGCAAGTTCATGGAAGGTATGAAGATAGACTATGATTATGCGAGTCCGCCACGCGAGAGCATGTGAATACAGTAAAGTTTCTAAGAATGAGAGCAAGTTAAGGGCGACGAAATGTGAGATTTTATTTTGGAGAACGTGAAAGCCCAAAATGAAGAAGAGATATCTCTTAGATCTGCAGTGAATACATTAAGAAAAATCAATGATAGAGATGTAATCAAGAAATGATCAAACGGTTGTTGAGCATTGCTACTATGTTGCACATGCTAATGAGTATTCCTTCACTATTTTTCCACCATAACTTTCAGCTCGGAGCTCGGATTGGAATCCTACTTGGGAGAAGTGCATTAATATTCTTCATAATTTAAAACAAAGAATGACCTGTAAACAATATGCTTAATTCTAACAACAAATTATTGCATGCACAACTTGCAGAATTAGACATACAAAAAAACATACTTTAGTTCCTACATGAGAACTAGAGACATGGAGGATGCTCAAGTGTTTGAAAGTCATGAATAATAAATTAAAGGTATGCATACCAACATGGGTAATGTTGAGACTGAGTCTAATGGGAGAAGAGAAAGGTAGGGCACTATAACTATGAGAAGCCTGCAAAAAGAAGTGAAGATCTATATGAATGATAATGAGAGGATCATGAAGGCTCAAGAAGGGATACTTCAAATCCTAAATATGCTACAGAAGCAAGTTGACAAGGACTCTGGCCCCAAGTAAGTAGCTAGTGATAAACAAGTATCAACATCAAGATCCCATAACAAAAGAGATGATCATGGGAATGATAGGCAGTCAAGAAGCATGAGTAGACACCATCTTTCTTCAAGGCACTCCGCGAGAAGAACTCATCCAAGTTAGGGTCCAGGGAGCATCCCAAGTGTATCTCCTATTCGGAGGCAAAGGAGAGGACCTAAGGAAAACATCTTGCAGGGTGAACTCGAGAAGATTAATCGACCAACTTTCAATGGAGAGCACAAGAAAGGAGAAGATGTTGGGGCATGTTTGTTGGAAATGAGAAATATTTCCAGCTACATAATTACACATCCCAGGTAGAAGCTAAAATTGACACCTATCACTTGCAAGGGAAGGACACCATGTGGTAAGATCACCTTAAGTAAGCCACGAACCTTGATAAGAAAATAATCTCATCGAGGAAATTCAAAAGATATTTCCAAGAGAAATATTTGTCCGAGCATTACTATGAAAGAAAGATGAAATAGTTCTTTGAATTCAAGTTGTGAACCATCACAATGGAGGAATATGAGAAACGATTATTTGAATTGTTGAAGTATATTGACTTCATCAAGGATGAGAAAGTAAAAATCCAAAGGTTTCTAAGTGGGTTACCCTCTTTCTACAGTGATAATATTCAATATGATAACCCCAAAAATTTGGAGGAAACCATAAGGAGAGAAAATCATCTGTATGAGCAGAGCAAAGGAAGACTAGTTTTCCAAAAAGCTTGGAATGACAAGATGAAGGATAAGAAGGATCAAAGGAAGAAGGGTTTTAATCCACCCTTTTTCAAGAATAATTTCCAAGAAAATTAGCACATTCAAGTCACACAAAATGAACACAAGACTATAGATTCATTTGGAAAAAGGCCAAGGCAACAACCGATGCAATGTTGGGGACATGAAGGAAATAATCAATATAGGTATTTCCATCACAAAGGAGAAATAATGAGGATTGTCAACAAATTTCATGAGCTTGAAACTGTAAAATACATGGGAGGAAGCATGCCAAGGATTTATAAAGCTTTGGACAAAAAGAAAACTAAGTATCAATCCCCCATGATCGAAGTGGAAGGTAAGATTGACAACCAACCCAGAGTAATTTTGATTGATTCTGGAGCTATCCATAGTTACATAAATGCTAACATTCTTGAAATATTTCACTTGCAAATAAGTAAGCATAATAAATCTTGGTTAGTTCAGTTAGCCATAGGGGCTAAGAGAAAAATCAATGATTTGGTCAAATATTTTCCGATAGACATGAATGGACTTAACACAAAGGTAGATGTAAACATCATACCGTTGGGTTCATATTACTGTCTAATTGGCATGGATTGGTTGGAGAAACATCATGTTGTCCTAGACTTTTACAACAAGACAATCACATGTCTTGATGAGGAAGGGCAGTAAGGAAATATTGAAGGAAATACAAGAGTTGTAGTTGTTAGAGAGATTTAAGCTATGCAGTTGAAGAAGAGCTCCAGGAAGGGATGCCATATGTTTGTATCCTATATGGAGGAGGAAGCGAAAGATAAAGAGGCAAGCATTGAAGACCATCCATTTTTGAGGGATTTTGAAGATGTTTTTAAAGAAATTCCGAGACCACCACCAAAAAGAGACATTGATTTCTCTATTGATTTGGTGCTAGGAGTTTCCCTAGTGTATAAGACACCTTAAAGAATGGGCACACCAGAACTAAAATATTTACAGATTCAACTTGAATAAATTTTGAAGAAGGGGTATATACGCCCAAGTGTGTCACTTGGGGAGCCACAGTTCTTTTCGTAAAGAAGAAGGGTGGAACCTTAAGGCCGTGTATTTATTACATGTATATTAACAAGGTCACCATAAAGAATAAGTATCATTTTCCAAGAATTTATGATATGAAACTATGAAATTCAATACTTCTGTCATTTTCCTGCAAATGAAATTATTTTTTCATTTCTGGAAACTTGGAATGCTTCTCTTCATTCTCTACTACTGATGTGGATGTTTATGTCTCTTCAAAATTCTTATTGAGCTTGACGACTTTGACTCTTAGAGTGACAACTTGTTCTTCAAGCTTCTCAACCTCTTCTTCTTTCTTTATTATTTGAGACTTCATGACTTCTTTTGTTCTCTTTTCTTATTCAAGTTGGATTTTCAATGTAATTATTTCTTCTTAGAGTCTTCTCTCTTCTTGACCAAAATATTCCTCAAGATGGTTTAAGTCATCGATTATTTCTTAAGCTGGTTTAATCTAGTTGAGCTATTAAATTCTTGATGACCTGTTGAGCTTCTTCTTAACCTTGAACACTTTTCTTTTGATTCATGCATAAATGAGAATGAATTATATGTTTTTGTAATGAGTTGTTTAGTTGCATTTCATGTTTATTATTAGCATTCTCTAGATGCATCTGTTTTATGGTTATAGACAATAGCTAAATCTATTTTAATTTCGTAGTTGTAAGATACAGGAAATCA
>SNQJ01S0151846.1:6237-16971 GCA_010110895.2 Picea sitchensis
GGGGGGTGCCTTTTAACCACATCTGTGAATGGAAGAGGCACTCTCCTTCTTCTGGCTCATTTGGTTCACCAGGTTGGAGCTTGGTCATAGCAATAGTGGCACTAGGTTTCGTGTCAATGATCTGTATTCCCCTTTATAGTTTTGACTCAGAGTCAGAACTCGCATATGATTCAGAGGCTTTCACTTCGGCCACCAGCGACTATTTTGAGTGACAGTCAATAGTGTTATGCCAAGGGATCTTATGGAAGATGCACCACTTCCCGGTATCTTTCTTTGTCTTTCCGATGTACTTATTTTCTTACAGCTTGGACTAGTTGTCCTGATACTGTCCATCTTTTCTATGTCCTTTGTTCTATGGGTTGGGCCCTCCCTTTCCTGGATTTTGTTGTGAGGGGTTCCTAGGCCCAAATTGTTGTGTCTTTTGTTTGACCTTCTGATCAATTTTGACAACATATCGGTAGGCCATGCCCAAGGATGAGATGTCCAAAAATTCCATTTTGGTGTGGATGTATATATGCAGAGCACCGTGATATTTGAGCGCCAAATGTTGCTCCAAATATTTGATACCCATCTTGGTCCTCAAGGTGTGGAAGATATTTGTTAAATCTAGCACTGCTTGGTCTCTTTCTTGTCGCAGTGTGGTCCATTTGGTATACAAGTCGTCATAACTTCCGACAGGGTAGTATTGTTCCTTAATAATATCCCTAAAGTATTTCTAGGTGGTCATGACTGTATTGTTTCCTTTTTCTCATAGAAAGTTTTCGACCAATCTTTGACATGGGGAATGACTTTGAGGAGTGCAAAAGTAATATTTTTTGTATTCGAAAAGTTATGGACAAAAAAATACCCTTCTAGTAGATTCAACCACTTGTCTATGACATTTGCATCTATCTGACCTTCAAATATAGGAATATCGAAGTCTAATTGTACCTTTAAGGGGGAAACAACTCGACTCGAAGAAGATGCACTGTCTGTCGGTAGCCGTTGAATGATCTACACAAAACTATCTATCATCTCGTTCCTCCGTTGTGTGAGGGCGTACTCAAGAATCATTTTGAAAGGATCTCTTGTCCTGTCATATTTATTTTCTCCTTCTATGAGAGGCCACTTGGGCATGCGAGAGCTTTTGTCCTCAAGAGAAATAGTCTCGAGACCCAACTCTTTGTACTCCGACCTCATTGGGGACATGCATTAAGATGACAAGGAGAAGAACGCTCTGATACCATTGATCTAGATTTTATGAGAAAAAATAAATGACTACAGATTATTAACATGTGCTTAACACAAAATAACAGAGATACAATAAATTTGGTTTTATATTCAATAAGAAAATAAGATGAAATTGTAAAATGCAGTGCAAAACAAGCTTGTTGGAATGGTGGCAGCTTATCTCTGAGAAGAGATGTGATGGCGACACTCATTCGTAAGAAAATGATTACAATGAGGCTCTGAAGGCCTTTTTACAATAAACATGAGTGTCAAAAACCCTAGACATCCAAAAACCTAACCCTAGGAGATGAAGTGCCAAAAGTCATGTGGGCCCTGTTTCGATAAGTCAGTACATCAACTTCTCGGCGTCGTAACTTTTGCATACGATCTCCGTTTGACGTGATAAATACCTCGTTAGAAAGATATATACAAGGAATACAACTTTTGTGTGAGAAACATTAAAGGAACTTTCATGTTGCTCTCTGTTTTCCCCAAAAAATGTCGTTTAGGGCCTCAAAACGGCTCTGAAAGTTTAAGGACCCAAAAAACTGCTAAAAATAGTAAATTGCCAAAATTTCCAGAAATATGTTTTGAGCCAGTTGGAAAAGGTTGTTGTCCACTGATATACAACTAGATCAATCCTCCCTTCTTACTAATAAATGGTCTCCATTGTGTTGAGTTCCCCCATCAAATGAGTACATTTTTGCTGAACTTGCTCGCGGGTGAGCCACTTGCCTTGGTGCAGGAGCTGCCCTGCTTTGACGACTCCATAAATATGGATCCTTTTCTATCGAGTGCCCTTGATTTGTGTGTGCACAATATGATCTTTGGATTCATGTTTTATGTATTCAAGGTTGATATTTGTTGGTGGTAGTTGTTCTACTACTTCTGAGGTGTCCAATAATGGTGGGAAATAAAGGCGAAGGAGATCCACATTGAACACTTGGTGTAGGCCAAGAAAAGGAGGAATGTTGAGCTCAAATTCATTATCCCCTATGACCTTGGTGATGGTGTACAACCCATAAAGGAGTGGGTGAATCTTTCTACGGGGTCCTCTAAGGTGTTCCTTCATTTGATTTACGACCTCAGTTTGACCATCTATCTTGGGGTGGAAGTCCATGGATTTAGTGAGCTTGGTGTCCAATAGTGACCAGAGGCTCGACCAGAATGTGCTTAGAAATTGACTGCTTCAATCTGAGAGAATGGTTTGTGGGATTCCAAAATGTAACCAGACTTGTTCAAATAATATCTTGGCAGTGACCTCTGTTGTGATGCTCTTCTTGCAGACAACCAGAATCGTCATCTTAGAAAAGCGATCAACAGCCACAAAAACATAGTAATTTCCCCGCTTGGTGGACCAGAGGCCCAACATGTATTCCATTGATATGGATTCCCATGGCCTGTCAGGACTAGGAAGAGGGTTGTATATGCCATGTTTCTTAGTGGTTGATTTGGCAATAGGATGGCCAGTGCAGGACCTAATATACTTGTAGACCTCCTGTCAAAGTTTCAGCAAGTAGAAATGTTTTTGTAGCATCTCTATTGTCTTTTCAACACCGAAGTGTCCTACCACCCGACTGTAGTGGGCTTTCCAGATCAGCTTCACTCTCTCACTTGATGGAACAGATATATGGCCCATATGACACAACAACCCATCCTTAATATGGAAATTATCGACAAATATGTTTTCACCCAACATTTGGTAGTTGGTGGCAAAGTCTGGGTCTATCTCATATATTTGGGGCCATCCAAAGGTCACATGGTCCAAAGAGTCTAGCACCGTGGTGAGTTCCGTGATTGGACATCTGTTGAGGCAATTAGCAAAGCAATTTGTTCTTCCTGTTTTAAAATTGATGTTTAGGTGGAACTGCTGCAAGTATGTGGACCACTTTTGATGGCTGTCATTCTACAATTTTCCTTATGTCTGCATGAAATGCAGTGGCTTATGATCAATGTGGATGACTTTCTCCTTCCCAATAATGTAATGTCTCCACTGGAGGTAGGTTTTCATAATGGATTACATTTCTCTATTGTAAGTAGGGTGCTTACGGATAGAATCTGATAGTGTCTCACTATTTTGGGCCACAGGGTGGCCGTGCTGAGAGAGAATGGTACCCAAAACATAGTCTAAAGCATTTGTCTTGATCTCAAAGGGATGCTCCAGGTATGGTAGTGAAAGTATTGAGGTTGAGCACAAGTGCTGCTTCAAATCATCGAACCATTATTGTCGGGACTGGCCCCACACAAATTTCKCCTTACCACCAGCCTTGGTTATTTGGCTGAGGGCCCATRCAATATGGGAGAATCCCAACACAAACCTGCGGTGGAAATTGGGWAGGCCCAAGAAGCTCCAAAGCTCAATGAGTGTGGTTGGGGATGGCCAATAATGGATGACTTGGATCTTGGCTAGATCCACATGTACGCCATGTTGATCAATGATGTAGTCGAGGTAATGGACCCTGTTCATGCCAAAGGAGCATTTTTCTAGCTTGGCGTATAGCTCGTGCTGTCGCAGGGTGTGCAGAACCTACTAAATATGATGCAAGTGTTCATCCCAAGTCTTTTTGTAAATGAGGATGTCATCAAGATACACCACTACAAAATTATTGTTGAATGGTAATAGGATATTGTCCATCATCCTCATGAAAGTGGCTGGAGCATTTTTCAAACCAAAGGGCATGACCAACCATTCAAAAAGGACTTCCTTTGACTTGAAGGTAGTCTTCCATACATATGTATGTTCTATCAGGACTTGGCAGTAGCCAAACATCAGATCAATCTTACTGAAGTATTTGGCCCCTGTGAGTTGATCAAGGAAGTCGTCGATTCGGGGAATCAGGTACTGGTTTCTGAATTTGATTTTATTTAGAGCCCGATAATCAATGCAAAGTCGCCAAGTTCCATCTTTCTTCTGTAACAACACGTTTAGGCTCCTGCAAGGTGATGAGTTGGGATGGATGTTCCCCTTGTGGAGCAGTTCTTGTATTTGTCGCTTGATCTCCTCATTCTCTAACAGAGAGCAGGGATAGACTGGCCCATTGTGAAGCAGTGCATCATGGGTCAGATCAATGGGGTTGTTTACCTAGCATTGCAAAGGTACTCTGAAAGGTGAGGAGAAGATATCCAAGTATTCTTCCATGACCTTATCTACTTGATTTTCCTATGCAGAGAGGTTGGCCATAGAGAACCTAGATGTGGTTGTGATATTTCGCTCATTCTGAGAGTGAATCACGAAGAAGAAAAACTTCCTCATATAAGAGATGACCTTCCTGCATTGCTTAGCAGATATCAAGGAAATAACACTAGGTGGGACTGCCTTGGGTATCCTGTACAATTTCCTGTTCAAAGTAATAAGAAGACTATGAGGCCTAGACTCATATACAACATGAAGTTTCCATAAATAAGGTTGGCCCAAAAGAACATCACAAAATTTGAGAGGAGAAACATTCCACAATACCTCATCTTTGAAGGGTTGGATGTCGTACGACAATCGATACTGTTGGCTGACATGGAGATTGCTTCCTTGGTGGAGCCATCCAATGGTGTAGGGTTGTGGTTGAAACCTTATTGGGAGGGCCAACCACTTGATGAACTCTATTGAGATGAGGTTCTTTTGGCTACCGCTATCAACGATGAAGTGAAACAGGGTGCCTTTTACCCACATCTGTGAATGGAAGAGGCGTTCTCCTTCCTCTGGCTCATCTCATTCACTAGGTAGGAGCTTTGGTCATAGCAATAGTGGCACTAGGTTCTGCTTCAATGATCTGTCTTCCTATTTTTGGTTCTAACTCAGATTCAGAACCCGCGTTTGATTCAAAGGCTTTCAATTCAGCCATAAACGACTGCTTTGAGGAGCATTCAACAATGTTATTCCAAGGGATCTTATGGAAGTCCCACCACTTCCCAGTATCTTTCTTTGTCTTTTTAATGTCCTTATTTTCTTGCATCTTGGACTTTTTTTCTTGCTACTGTCCATATTTTCTCTATCCATTGTTCTGTGGGTTGGGTCCTACCTTTCCTCTATTTTGTTGTGAGGAATCCCTAGGCCCAAATTTCCACGTCTTTTGTTTGAGCTTCTACTCGATTTTGACGGCATATCGATAGGCCGTGCCCAAGGATGAGATGTCCATAATTTCCATTTAGGTATAGATGTATCTATGCAGAGCACTATGATACTTGAGCACCATATGTTTCTCTGATTCTTTGATACTGATAGTTATGGAAGATATTTTTGAAATCTCACATTGCTTGGTCTCTTTCTTGCTGTAGTGTGGTCCATTTGGTATAAAAGTAATCATAACTTCTGACATGGTAGTATTGTTCCTTAATATCATCCCCAAAGGACTCCCAGGTGGTCATGACTGTAAATAATGAGGGTTCCTTTGTTTCCATTTCCTCACAGAAAGTTTCCCACCAATCTTTGACATGGTGAACAGATTTGAGGAGTCCAAAAGTAATCTTTTCTCTATTCAAAAAGTTATGGAAAAAAAAATACCCTTCTAGTAGATTCAACCACTTATCTACAACATCTGTGTCTATATGACCTTCAAATATAGGAATATCGAAGTTTATTTGTACCTTGAAGGGGGCGGCGACTCCACTTGAAGAAAGTTGCATCGCCTATTGGTAGTCGCCGAAAGAATTGCATGAAACTATCCATCATCGCGTTCCTTTGTTTCATGAGGGCTTACTCAAGCAACATTTTAAAAGGATATCTTGTCCCCTCATCTTTCTTTTCTCCTACCATGAGAGGTCGCTTATGCATGCGATATATTTTGTCCTCAAGAGAAACAAACTCGAGACCGAATGCTTTGTACTTTGACCTCATTGGGGACATGCATTAAGAAGACAAGGAGAAAACCGTTCTGATACCCCTGATCTAGATTTTTTAGAAGAATGAAATGACTACATATTATTAACATGTTCTTAACAAACAATAACAAAGATGTAGTAAAACCGGTTTTCTATTCAATAAGGAAAGAAGATGAAACTGTAAAATGCAGTGGAAAACAAGCTTGTTGGAATGGTGGAAGCTTATCTTTGAGAAGAGATTTGATGGATTCCCTCATTTGCAAGAATATGGTTACAATGAGGCTCTGAAGGCCTTTTTACAATAAACATGAATGTCAAAAACCCTAGACATCCAAAACGCTAACCCTAGGAGATGAAGTGCCAAAATTCATGTGGGCCCCATTTGGATAAGTCATTACATCAACTTCCTGGGGTCACAAATTTTGCAAACGATCTCCATTTGACAGGCTCAATACCTCGTTAGAAATATCTATCTGAGGACTACAATTGTTGTTTGAGAAACATTGAAGGAATGTTCAAGTTTCTCCCCGTTTTCCCAAAAAAACATTGTTTAGGACCTCAAAACGACTCTGAAAGTTTCATGACCCAAACAACTGCTAAAAATAGTAAATTACCAAAATTTCCATAAAACTATTTTGAGCCAATTGGAAAAGGTGGGTGGCCATTGATATCCACCTGGATCAATTTTGTCTGGCAAAAAATCTACACCGATGTGTACATTTTCAATATTTCCAGGGGTACAAGAGATATCGATCGTGATGGTAGGTGAGATTCTTGCCATATTTTCTTTGACATAAATGTCATGCATATCAATCAGAACTACAACATAACTGACTATCTTTCTCAGAGTAGTAATAAAGTCATCTTGTTTGATTCTAGCAAGATCTGGGATAAAATAAGAGCGATGATGCATATCATCCCACAGTTTGTCAGAACCATTCATGGCCTCGATGATAGCTTCATCTGAGAGAAAATTTTCATCAAGGAATTCATGTGAAGAAGATGATGAAGTGGCCCACACGGTCTCAAGAACAGGATCCTCCTCTTCCTTCTACGAGGTAGTAGGATCGATATCGGCGAAAGAGTCAAGAACAACTTGATATGCTATCTTCATTGTCAAAACTAGCATGGCCATTCTAGCATGTGGCTAACCTTCACAAGACGTAGTTGAGGAAGGTAGGGTCCAAGTATCATTAAAATAGGAAGTACAGTAAGGAACAGACCTCTATGATGAAAGGGCCTACGACACATGGCGTAAATATGGTGAATCGGTGCCATGAAGTCGAAGCAACCCATAAGGGATGAACACATTCCAATACCAATATTCCCAGTTGTCAGTTGAGGATTGCCGACCACGGGGATCGACGGTCCAACAGATGCACTGGGATAGGATATGAAAATTAAATTGATCAATTGTCACAATATTCCCATCATGAGGAAAACAAAGAGTATGGAAGACAAACGATACGATTGCAGTCATAACGTAAGTCCAACTGCGTCCTAGTAACAAGTTATAATCGAGGGGCGCATCAACCACCTTGACATCCACTTCTACCATATTCCCACCTAACTGGACCAGAAAGGCAGGAAGAGTACCATGAGGGTGAAAGGAACGACCATCAAAAGAAGTCAGCATGGTTGGATTTTGAGAGAGATTCAGAGAGACAAGGGATTTCCAACAGACCAGGGACATAACACATGTTACATTTCCTTCATCAACAATAGTACGCTTGATGGTATAATTCGAGTAACCCATGTGGATTTGGAATGACACATGGTAAGGCAAGAGAGGCTTCACATATGTGACGTCAAACTTGATAACTTTCAATCCACTAGAATATAGAGCTCCTAACGCAGATAACAAGGAATTCCTTTATGAAGGACACATCTAGAGTACCTCTAGAGCCAACATCGCACAAGGGGTTTGACCCAGGTCCTCAACAATAGAGTAATTATGGGTGTCTCTAGCATTATGATTGTGGGTAGAGCGCTTGAGTACTCCTTTCAGAATACGAGGTGATGGATCTGGTTTTTTTATCTGCAAGGGCATCTCGGGAGGAGGAGGAGACTCTAGACTAGGTGCAATTTGTGGAGAATTGTAATTGCGAGATTGGGTGGCTACATTAACCTCATATATGACCATATTGATGCATACACGACCACTTTCTTGTGCCAATGGGTTTTGAGTCCCACTCGCCACATTTTCAGCATTTGAGGAGCTTGAGGCCATGTGCTAGTTATGTGGAAAAGGATTCATCAGCATGATGAGCAATAGAGATAAGAGCCCCATAGCTTCTGCAATTTTGGGGCATAAATGAGTAAGGTGATTGTTTGTACAAATTTTACAGGGAAACTTCACCTTACGCCTTTCTTTCTTTCCCTCACCAGCATGATGATTCATCTTTTCCCTGGGTTTATTATTATTCTTCCCACCCTTACGATTATTATTATGTCCTTTCTTCTTATTCCCACCTAGTTTTTGGTTACCATTTGGGTCGGTCGACAATTGCATGGAATGTAAATATGTCGACTTAGTTGGATTGGAAGACACGGACAAAGTTGTCCCTCTTGCATATTGGTTTAGAGACAACTCTTTCAAATTGCTTATTACCGAGTCTGCATATTTCACATTGGCAAATCCGACAATTCCATCGGCATGAGACCCAGGATTTTGTCTAGGGTTCTACTTTGACCTCGGTACGTTAGGAAGAATATCGTATAACATCCTTGACTAAGAATATATAATATCTAATTGTTGGTCTTTGAAAATCGATTCTTCCTCGTATGTAACCCCAGATGTAGCAACATCCTTCGAAATAGGAGGATGTAAATATTTAACAAACCACTTTAGAAGGAATTCTAGGGATATGTAGGTCTTTATCAACCTCTTCTTTCTACGCCACTCCTGGATGTGATCCGAGATATGATTGTATTTGTCCTAGAATAATGTCGAAAAAAGTTCTAGGCCAACATGGTAATGAACARACAATTGGAAGTGGTTAARGAAGACTTGAACCATCTGACTAAAGGTCCTGTATGCCCCCCTAGGTAGTTTGATATACCATTTTGCAGCCACCCCTGTGAGGGTGCGTTGAAACAATATTAACCAAATGGAATCGTCGTTAAGGTAATTCAAAGAGAACCATTGGTGAAAGGTGGTAACGTGATCACCAGGATCCTCGCCATTATTGCCTTTTAATTTTAGAATATCTGAAGAAAGCCTGGTGGGAAGTAGGATCATGACACACAAGGTCGTTCATCAACTTAGATAATTTAGGTAGATTGAGTATGACGAGAAAAGGGAAATGAGGTTGTGGCATCTGGCCCCAAGCTCCCTGGAAAGATTGTGGTGGGTGAATTGTAGCCCATCCAAGGTTCTAGTAAGAACCATGTCCCTGTCTAAGATTCTAAGACCTTCCTCTAGGATTATTCATAAGGGTTTGGTTGGGCATCATTCCAGTAGGAATGTTCTAATGAGGGTTATAAAAACTTCCCCCAGCCGGAGTGGACCCAGGTTGGTGGTTTCCCAAAGTCTGAAATTTACCTCCTTCGGGTGTGAATCCAAATGATAAAGGTGTATTAGTCATACCAAACGTGTTGGTCAGACTTGACCCTGAGGAGGTGAGTTTAAATGATGTAACTTGAGTAGAATATGTTCTGCCAGGTTGGTTACTCCATCTAGAAGCAACAACATTAGACCCAAGATTAAAAAGAGTAAAGCCTCCCATGGTAGGAGTCGTTTTAGGGACATGGGTTCCACTAAACGCGAATAGAGTATATAGAGGATTTGTGCCCCCAATTCCAATGCTAGCATTAGGGCCAACAACTAGGAAGGAGTTTGAAAACTGCGATGTAAAATTCGACATAGCATAGGAAAAAGGACTAGAGACCATCAAGATGGACTAAACATTTCATGGCTATAGGTTGAGTATTCACTATAGGAAAGGAAGCAGTGATAATAGGTGCCTTTGGCACTACAACCATTGTTGTTCAAGGAGTCAAAGGGGTACCATTAACTATAGTAGGTGTGGGAGTTGAAGGGATCCCAATATCTTGATGATTTGGTTGAATACTCATCCTTGTAGAATCCCAAGTCTGATAAGTTGAGGTGTATGTACCACATTTAATAACTATATTCCTTTTAGAAGGAAAAGACTCAAAATGCGGTGGTAATTGTAACAAGCGGCGAGACATGCGGGGAAGTTGGTCTGGCTCCACGATGACTCAAGATTCAAGATATAAAAAAAAATCATAAGGCCAACTAGTAATCAAAGAGCACACAAAAAATAATCAAACAACCAATATGCACACAAACATGATAAAGTGGATGAAAGGGACCTCCCTCTCTAAATTAGGTATGCCTCACCCAAGAGGGGCATGAGAATCCACTGCTAAATATTGGAGGAAACATAATCAGTTATAAGGGCCCTCGTTGGCTTAACAACTAGTCGGTCATATCCCCCCAGAGAGGTAATCCTCCATAAAGGTTGTGTGTTGTCTGACCCTTATCTGACCCAGGGTACATGTAGAAGAACCCCTGCAAGTAACCTATGTGGTGCCTAAGTCAAGAAACTAAGAAGCCATGGTATAATCGATGCACATGAGAACAATCGTAAGTCAGGTCCACCGTATGGGCAAGGTAGAAAAGAATGAAACATTGAAAGAACTACCTCTCATGGAGGTAAGGGCACTAGAGTGATCCCCATATATTAA
>SNQJ01S0151847.1:11300-33907 GCA_010110895.2 Picea sitchensis
TCGGAAAAATTGTGAACAGAGAAATAACCTTCTAACAGATTTAACCATTTATCTAAGGCATCCGCATCTATCTGACCTTTAAATATAGGGATATCAAAATTGACCTATACCTTAAAGGGCGAGGTGCCTCCAAAGTGGTCGCTCGATGAAGATGCGCCTGATGCTATCGGGAGGCGTTGAAGGATGTGGGAAAAATTCTCCATCATTTCGTCCCTCTGTCGCGTGAGAGCTTGCTCAAACAACAGACTTATAGGATCGTCTGCTCCGTCGTTTTTCTTTTCTTTCGCCATTGAGGGTTTCTTGGGTGTGCGAGAGCGATTGTCCTCAAGAGAGACAAGCTCGAGACCCAACTTGCTATACTCGGACCTCGTCGGGGACATGCATTGAAAAAACGATCAAGAACAGCCTGCTCTGATACCACTGATCCGAATTATTTTCGGCACGAAATGAGAGCGGAGATATAATAAAGAAATGCACAGAGATATCGCAGATATTCAATAATATAACAGGAATGTATCAGAGATGCAACTATAAACACAGATATACAGTAATACACGATTTCTATTAATGAAATAAATGTACAGAGACTGTAAAAATACAGAGTGAAAGACTCGCTAGAATGGTGGCAGCTTATCTCTGAGAAGAGATGTGAGGGCTACTCGCATTCGCAAGAAGATGATTACAATGAGGCTTTGAAAGCCTTTTTACAATAAATCAGAATGCCAAAAACCCTAGACATCCAAAAACCTAACCCTAGGAGATCAACCGCCAAGAGTCATGTGGGCCCCGTTTGGGTAAGTTGGTGCATCAACTTCCCGAGATCGTAACTTTTGCATACGATCTCCGTTTTAAGCATATGATAGCTCGTTGGAAAGGTATCGTCGAGGAGATTCATTTTGGTGGTTCATTCATGCCTTCAACTATCATTGAGAACCTCGATCTCGAAAAACCTTCATTTGGGCCCTCAAAATGGCCCCGGAAGTTAAAATCTGCTAAAAATAGTAAATTGCCAAAATTTCCAGAAACCTGTTTTGAGCCAGTCGGAAAAGGTGGGTGGCCACCGATATCCACCTGGATCACGTGCACTGTTGTTTTTTGGGCAGCTTGTGGATGTTTCCTTGTAAGTTTTTCAAACAAATGAAAAGCTAGTTTTGAAGGCATAATTACCAATGTTGTGTGAAATTGATTTTTTTCGCTTTCGCTATTTGATTTTCAAATATTGTGTGATTAATTCTATGGTCTGAAATTTATTTCTGCAATAATTAAATTTCAGCAATCTACTTGTTTGATTGAGATCATAAGAACTTTAGTCACCTAGAGCTTGGAAATTTTCACATGGTATCAGAGCTTATTTCTCTGATTGAGATTCTCTAGGATTTGCAGTGGTAAATCAACTACAAGGAAGAAGGACCAACAGTGAGAGTGTTTCAAAGTTTTATTTTCAAATTTGGGCGTTTGTGCAATAGATCTCAGAGATGACATTAGCTAGCCTCAGGTTTGAGGACAAATTGGATGGTGCCTCGAATTTCTTATCATGGAAGGTGAGGGTTACACTCTTACTAGAAGAGAATGATCTCTAGGATATTGTGAAGAACGTTGCTACTCTGCCTACAAATCCGCGGGAGTTGGTAGCTCACAACAAGAGGGTAGTGAAGGCCAAGCGGATGATCTTGAATGCCATAAAGGATCATTTGATCCCTCATATATCCAAGAAGAAGACAGTGAAGGAGATGTTTGATGCCCTGGTGAGTCTCTACCAAAGTCAGAACATAAACAAGAAGATGATATTGCAGAACAAACTCAAATCCATAGTGATGACCAAATCAGACACAATCACCAGTTACCTTATGAAGATCACCGAGATTCGTGATCAACTTGCAGCAGTTGGGGAAAAGGTTGAAGATGCAGAACTAGTGAACATGGCACTGAATGGATTCCCAACTTATAGGAACCATTTTTCAAAGGTATCTATGCTCGAGAAAACATTCCCAACTTTGAGAGGCTTTGGAATAATTGTATCCAGGATGAGACTCGGATGGAGTCAAAGGCCAGAAAGAAGGATTGTGAAGAAAACCTAGCTCTATTTGGTCAGCCAAATAAGGGAAAAGGTAAAGGACCCAGTAAGGGCAAGGGAAAGAGTGAGGAGTCAACCTCACAGCCAGGAAAGAAGGACTTGAGTAAAATCAAGTGCTTCAGTTGTCATATGCACGTTCATTATGCATCATAGTGTCTAGATAAGAAGGGTAAAGGGAAGCAATAGCAGAAGCAGGTAGCAGCCTTTATAGAAACTCAAATGAGCGAATTTGTTGCCAAGCTCGAGAAGGATTTCCCATTAGTATCTTGGCTTTCTACCAGCACGATTCTAAGGAATGCATAGTATGTGGGCAGTGGGGCATCTCGACATATCACATCAGTCATGTAGTTATTTCCTGGACTGAAGAAGCGGGACTCAAGAGTACTTCCAACTCGTGTCAGGTAATTCTTTAGATTTTGATGATGTCTTGTTTGAACCAGATCTCAGGAAGAACTTGCTTTCAATTTCGACTATGGAGGATAAGGGCTTTGCAGTAGAGTTCAAGAACCAAAAGTCATCATCGGATTGAAGGAATCTAGCTCAAAGACAACTCAGGTAGAGAAGGTAATTTGTACAGATTGTAGGGTGAACCTGTTCAAGCCCTGGTGCATAACAGTGACATCTTGTGCGAGTTGTGGCACAAGAGGATGGGGCACTTGCATCACAGGGCATTGCCTATTCTAAGGGAGATAGTCATAGGTCTTTCAAAGTTCAGAATTGAGCAACATGGTGTATGTAGATGGTGTATGCTTGGAAAGCATGCCAAGGTTTCTTTCCTAAGCAGCAAGCATAGATCTAAGGAGATTCTAGACCTAGTGATAGAGGATGAGGAGCAGGAAGCTCTGAAGGTGGAGTCGAGATCATTGGTGATTTTCAGAGAAGTACAACATCTTTCGAGAGAAGGAGAGATAGTAACCCCTTGCACTTCTGTTAGGAGACATCGATGGTTCAGTCAAACATTGAGGGATGCTCAAGAGAATGTTGAGAGTCCTAGGAGCACATTCAAAGAGAGCAGACCTCAAAATAATTTTCTAGACTATATGGCATTGATGAACAACATTCTAGATTCCAAGCCTTCCAGTTTTCACAAGGCAGCAGACCAACAGGTATGGCGGGATGCCATGGTGGAGTACACCTCCATCATGAAGAATGATATTTGGGATATAGTGCCAAGACCGAAGGGGAATTCAATTGTGAGTTCCAGGTGGCTCTACAAGATCAAGCATGCTACAAATGGTAGCAATGAGAATTTCAACGAAAGATTTGTGGCAAGAGGGTTCTCCCAGAGAGAGGGAGTGGACTACAAGGAGACATTTGCTACAGTCACCAAGTACACTTCCAATAGAGCAATTATGTCCTTGGTTTCATTTATGGGATGGAGGTTACACCAGATGGATGTGAAGACAACTTTCCTTAATGGAATCATTGAGGAAGAAGTGTACATAGAGTAGCCTCAAGGCTTTGAAGTAGATGGGAAGGAATCCCATGTTTGTTTTGCAGTGAACACCTTGGGTCAGTTCATAGTGGAGCCAATGCAGGAGCATTGAGTAGAAGCAAAACATGTGCTCGGGTATTTGAGGGGTACAGTGGAGAATGGCCTAAGATATCTTGGAGATGGTGAAGCAAAATTGCAGGGGTATACAGACTCAAATTGGGCAAGCAGTGCAGCAGAAAGGAAGAGCACCTTCGAGTGTTTCTTTAGCTTGGGATCAACGACGGCATCCTGGTTCAACAGGAAGCAGAGTTTTATGGCACTTAGCTCAGCAAAGAGCAAAGATTACTTCATATGAGACAGGATTCAGATGGGAGCAGTGAAGCTCCAATATATTCTGGCGAATTAGCAGGTAGCTAATATTCTAACCAAACCCTCAGCAAGAGGGAAGTTTGAGGCATTCAGAGACAAACTTGAATTGGTGCAGAATTCCTTCCTTGCTAAGAGGGAGTGTTGAGAACTATAACTCAGACAAGAACTTCCACACAAGTTCCATGTGAATGTGCAAGTAATTCGAGATATTTTTGAAAAGTAATTATATTTTCGAAAATTGATTCTATTTTCGAAAGGTAAATTTTGTTTTGTAGTTCACTTTAGTTAAAAAGTGAAAGTCCTATTTTTAGCAGTTGAGTCTAAAAAGTGTATTTCATGCATGCATGACTTAGACTAGGAATAATCTCAGAAATTGATTAAGGTTGTGGTCTCAGCTAAAACTATAAAGACAAGTCAAGATAGAGAGTTCACACACACTTGAACACTTAAGCAGTTGAGCAGGTTGAGCGACAGAGTGGGAGAGAGAGAAGGCGGCTAGGAAAGAGACGTTTCCAACAGCACACAATCCCATGCAATAGTCTTGTACAGTGTACGGAGTCCATATAGTGATACAGACAAATACCATACTGGTACTATCTGTCTGTCATATAGACAGAACCGTACCAGTGTCTGTACAGTCATACAGACAGAGCTGTACCGGTGTCCATACAGTCCGTACGAACAGGCCGCTCTCTCCCAGCGGGTTGTTTCACTCAAGGTGAGGTGTTTTTTGGTATCCGTGGAATGTTGTTTTTGGGCAGCTTGTGGAGGTTTCCTTATAATTTTTTCAAAGGAATGAAAAGCTAGTTTTGAAGGAGTAATTACCCGTGCTGTATGAAATTGATTTTTTTGCTTGCACTATTTGATTTCCAACTATTGTGTGATTAATGCTATGGTCTAAAGTTTATTTCTGCGATAATTAAATTCGGCAATCTATTTGTTTTATTGAGATCATAATGACTTTAGTCACCTAGGGCTTGGAAATTTTCACAAGAGAGGTGAGAGAGGGTGGCCTTTACAAGTTACTTGTTGATCCAGTGGCACATGTACAATCCACTGGGAGGCAGAGCTTACAAACCTGAGAGGGGTGTGTGGTTCCTATCTAAGACAGAGCTGGAACGGAGAGATGGCCTCCTCCTTACAGAGAGTTGAGAATAACTCCAGATGATTCTCCTGTGTAACGCAGTGAAAAAGGAGATCTGTTGAGTTGGACGTGCCTGTGGATAAGCGAAAGGTGAACGTGTGAAATCCCAAAGTGTTGGGTGCATCGTCATGAGAACAGAAATGAAGATGATGTATTCGCCTCCTCTGAGTAGAAGAGTTGACGAGAAACTCCAGATGACTCTCCTGTGTAATGCAGTGGGAAAGAAGATCTGTTGAGTGGACGTGCCTGTCGACGAGCACAGGTGAACGTGATCCTAGTGGTTGAGCACTAGTGAAGAAATGGTTCTTCTGTGTAATGCAGTGAGCCAGTGATATGGACATCCCTATGGATGTGCCCCTAGTGGATGAGCACTAGTGGGTGTATAAGATCCCTTGCTATATTGTTCAAGAGCCAGACCTACCTGTAACCCTAATTGTAATGTAAAGGGTACAGGTCAGCCCCACCTTAATGTGACTGGTAATTAATTTAAAAGATAATTAATCTGGTTAATATTAATTATATTATGAGCTAGTGAGGTCGGCCCTGTTGTGCCAATAGACACTTATGTTGACAGGTTCAGTCTAGTATAAGTAAAGGTAAATTCCCCATTGAGGAATCATATCTTTTGGGTGAGTTTGGAAATTTCAGCAAGTACATCTACTTGGGAAAAGTGCGCACCTCTCTTGGGTGCTAGTCTTCTAGGGTTTGTGAGCACCCTTTTGTGTGCTAGGTCTTCTTGGTGGTGAAGGTCTTTCTCTTGAAGAATATAGCAAAGGATTGGCTGGGTTTTCTTCCCTTGTTGAGAAGGGTTTCCCAGGAGACTTCTTGTGTACTTGTGCATGGCGTTTCTTCTTGTGATCTTGGTTGCTGCAACAAATTGTCTATGGTTTAAGTAAAATGCTAAAATGGAATGAACTTCATGCTTAAACCTAGCTTATTGAAAAATCAACAAGTACCAACATTGCACTAGGTCTATCTCATAATTTATGTCTAACCTTAGCACAACCTTTCAAAAGCATTATAGAAAACCAAGGAAAAGACTAGGTATGAAACCACAAAAAATCTCCTAGTCTTCTTAAAACTTACCAATTGGTGGCCAATCTCATTTGAAATGATTTCTCCCCAATTAAAGACAGCCTTCTTGAACAAAGTATAATACACAACATATAAAACATACCTTGGCACCTACATTGTAGTCTCTTGGCCAACTAGTAAAGTGAAGAGCCAAGCCAACTCTTGATAAGGTTTGACACTTCACTAAACTCAATCTAGTATGCCCTAGAAATTTCTAGTGCAGGTCACAAAAGCCATTCTTTTATAATACCATAGCCACTACCATGTGCATCCAAGAAAGCATCAGCTTTGAAGACTTGGAAAAGCCTTTTCATCTCTGAATGATGAAGCATCCTTTTGAAAGTCAATGGAGTGAGCAGCACATGTGCCTTCCCTTCCTCCTTCACATTCACCAACCTATGCTTCGCACACCAATGCACTACTTCTCTAAAATCGACTACCTCTGCTATGCAACTAGCCTTCGTGATCCCTGATGTCCACAGCTCATTTTACCTTGATCTTCTTCTGGAATTTCAGAATGCTAATTATAAGCTGCAGACCAGTGAAAATCTTTGTTGCTTTGGGCCAACAAATTGAGTGTCTCAATGAAAGGGCTCCAATCTTCTTTTGGGTGCCATGCTTCTTATCACAAATTTCTGAAGTTTCCAAATGCAGACCCCGAACTATGTATAACTAAACTTTTAATTGTTTTCAAGTAATTGCACAAAACAATACATCCATCAGATCTATGATACATGAGCAAATTTTCCATAAAATAACATGTTGTCACTTAGTCACCATCATACAAGGTTTAATGAAAATGCCACATCATAGGATACACGAACCGTGGGTGCGATCAGAATCGGTAGAAGAATCCAGTGCAGCGCTCGTCCAAAAATTAGGAATCGGGAATCGGAACCCTAACCCTAATTTATATATATTTATGTTTTTTTTAATTTATTTTTTTCTAAATCACTAGCTATAGCTATAAATTTGCTGAAATCTGAATTAAATATGAAATCAGCCACAATTCTGTCACCAGAAATGGATCCACTTTTGCCGGGAATGGATCCAATTTCAGGAAACATATCTGATCCCAAAAACAGAAAAAATCAAAGAATCAGAGATTCCGATTACGAGAAGATTCCGGTGCGGGTACAGGGTGCTCTAGGTAGAATCCGGTAACTATGGCCACATGTCATTGTAAGGGGCAGTCGCTTGTAATTTGAATTAAGTGCACAAGGAAGGGGCGGAGATAGGAAGCAGATTAGTCAAATGAATAATAGGAAATGCCTCTGCATATGTATGCTAAAAGTCATGCAGGATGCAATGTGCAGTATAAAAACAAGCAGAAGATTACAACGAGCTTCCACGACCACACAGAAAAGGAAGGTAGAAGTGCAGAATTGCAGAGATGAGAAGATGCAGGGTAGGGGTATTGCTCATGACTTTCCATATCTGCACAGAAATTTTGTTGCAGAATGCGAGATGGAAAAAAGAAAAAGGGGTCAACCGACTTACATATCCACATGGAAAATTTGAAGCAAGATGCAGAAAACAGCACTTTGAAAGGATCTTCCACGTTTCCATACCATCTCTGAACTTTGTTTTTAAGTTTTTCTTGCACTTTTCCCATTGATAAGATTTTCCCAAAGGCATTTCAAGGTCACTAAGACACTTCAGGTGACTCAAAAGCTAAAGGGTTTAAGAGAAGGAAAGGGAAAATGGACCGTGAGGAAAACATTACCAACACCTAGGCACTCCCTGATCGCGTTGCCTGGGAGCACGGATCTGGAGTGGGTGCACCCTCAATAGGGATGCTCCTGGTATCACTAAAACTTTCAACCATAGATGTGTGTATTGCTCCCTTTGATTGCCTTTTTAATTTGTGGATATTTCTTTTTATATTAGGACGGCATTTGCAACCACAATATTGTTTTGTTGTTCTACACGAGATCTGGCACCTCAAGATATCTACATTAACAATTACTTCTAAGGAAGATTGTCAAAAGTTAAAACAAGAATTGAGGAGATCTAATGAAAGAGACTTCATTATGTAAACTACGCATGATGTTTGAAGAAGCTTTCTTCCACAGAATTATGATATATGCATTTATGGCATGTGGCCACGAAATGGATATAATATATAACAGAAAAACAGACCAGATCAAAAATTTTGAAGACTTGAGAAATACAAATGGATGAAATGCAATTGAAGATTCAATAAGGTTACCTTTGTCGAAATGATCTCATCAAACCCCACTCTGGATTAAAAGCACATAAAAGACAAAAAATAGCTGACCTTTTCCAATTCAACTGGATGTTCTTGCAGGATTGTTTTGATAGCCAATGTCGCCTGCGTCAGAACAGATGCCTCTCTATTAACTTTATCAACCCCAGTAAGCATCCAGTCAGCTCGGAAAACCAAATCTGCCTTAACTCCAGGAAATTTCTTTTTCCTAGAGTCAGCAGTTTCTTCAGAGTTGTCAGTTTCTTCATTACCAGGACAGCTGCTTCCCCGCAATGCTATAGAACTTTGTCTAACCAAGGCCAGGAGACCTTTCAAACAGGTCAAAGCCACAGATGGAAGTCTTTTAGCACATCGTCCAATTGCAGAAACTGCATCCRCAGCAAACTTTCTATCTGGATCTCTAATATAGTCCTGTGGGCAAGTTTAAACATCAGAAATAACTCACCAAGTTCCATCACACTCTGAAAACAATTTGACATGTTGTAGCATCCCTATTTTTTTCAATGGAATCAAACAAATATTCAAATAAAAAACTGAAGTGCTCTATCTATGGTGCCACTCAAACATGCTAAAGTTCACTTCTTACGAAACCAAAGCAGCACAGTGCTGAACTAACGAAGCTTGAGATTCTAAGTTCGCTTGAATAATGTCCTGATTTATATAAGAAGAAAATTGGAAGGTTGTGAAAGTAGTCCATTTTCACAACTTGAAAGCTAGTCTCAATAGTTGAGCGCAATTTCATCTTGAATATGCCCATATTATTTAGCAACAAATTGGAAGCTTGTGAAAAACATCCATATACCCCAACCCAAAAGGCCACTAAGAATGAGAAGGCAAATTTTAACTCACTTGAGATGCAAATGGTGGTATAAAACCTGTTAACTCCAAAGCAATCCATCAATCCAAAACCTTGCTGAATCAAGAGTTGATGACTCCAGTGTAACTGAAACTAGAAGTATCTCTGGAATAAGATGCCTTTCATTGGCGATCTGACTTATGACTAGGAGTTCAATTCTGATGTTAACATCATCCAGGGCAATGTATTATGTTGTCTTTCTTATGCAACATGTGGCAACCATTTTCATCAGTGATGCAAAAGGTTTGTAAGAAAATCCATATAATAAGTCCCAAAAGAGGAATACAGTTGGGATAAGTATCCCAACCATATCCTACATAATTCTGTATGCTGGATGGTTTGGTATGGATTTTCTTGCCAGAAGCAGTCAACCCTGCAACTCTGGCCATAAGTATTGAGTCAAGGAAAACTCAAAGATTCTTGTAGAATGGTGTTTTCGTCTTCTATGGTTGTACTTTACTGTTATGATTATATTTTATAGTGCCACTGTCCCTGTACGCACTATATTATATTAATTGGGAGAGAATCGTATTAGACAGAATGTCCACATGAGGTAGTTGATTCTAGAGCCACCCTGTGATTGACTTTCACATTCATCATTGTGGATTTCCATAACTATTACAGAACAAACATCATGGTGTGCAACTATATCTGTTCACAGACTGTCCATGCCTTTTGTCTACCTTATCATATGAAGAATTAAAAACAATGTTCCCAGTAGCCTATTTTGTAGGTTAAAAAAATTACAAAAGAATATGATTTAATAGATAGAACTCAAAATAAAAATCTCACTCCACATATAAGACAACCTGGCAATTCCTTTTGAAATTGAAACTATGGCATTGAGTATCATCCCAAAAAGTCCTCTTACCTGAAACTCTAACAATATTGTATGAATAGATGATTCTGTTGCAATGAGAGACAAGATATCCAGCTTGATTGCTCGCATATGGTATGTATCAGAAGACCGCACAAAGAAATCTTCGAAATATGGCTCAAATAAGGAGGGCATTGCCCCAACAAATGTTGCCAGATTTGATAGTACCTACAAACAAAAGTTAAGATCAAAGTATAAATACAAAATTCTGCAAAATAAAAGTAAAGAACAACTGATAAAACATGATGAAATAGTGGGACTATTCACTGCATGCATGTCCCTACTTCAAGCACAACAGCTCACTGCCAAAATATAAATTGCTGCAGTCTTGCAGACAAGATGATAACTTCTTGCATTCAGCTTTGTTGTCATGAAGCACAATTACTGCAGAAAAATAACTGTGGAAATTCTATGTTCAGTTAGATAGTTACATCTATATATTGGAATCGCAATGCCTACAAAGAAATGTCATTTCATACCATTCACTCTTCCACTCTTTTTCATGTTAGTGACTGTGTAATAGAGAGCTTCCAACCAAACTCTCTACTTTTACTTCACAATTTGGAACATCTTATCAAGGTAATTCATTACAATTTACAACTAGAGAACCTTGTGAACCTTGTGCATAGTTTGTAATATGTACTTTCCAAGGATTCCTGAAAATTAGAAATCTCCTTCCACTATACCCATCGAATGAAAAGAAAGTAAACATGAAAGCTATATCTTCTATACTTCATCATGAAACCAAAGGGCAGTCACATAGGTTTCAAAAATCCATTGTATATTTCATCAATTAACAATACAAATGTACATCAAGAATGGTACATCATGAAACCAAGGGAAGGTCACATAGATTCCCCCTTGCTACATAAGCAAAGAGAGCTAGCATGTCCACTTTGGCTCCAATCTCAAGATATTTCCATTTTTCCTAGAAATTTTGCTCTGGATGAGATCTGCATGGCCAACTCAGATCTATATGGTGAAAATTCTCCCAGATTGAATGGAGTAGTCGCCTCGTGAAAAGTTGCTCAACAATGTCATTTAGGTAAGGAGATGCCTGTCAATCTGAGATTCTGATCGCGTGCCACGCAGTCATGCCTGCTTGTCGGATCATCTATTTGTCCCCAGAAAGTACTCCATTCCACTAAAGACAGAGAACAAAGAGAACACTGTACTCAGCACCAATCCATACCCAAAAAACTTTGGAAACCTTGCAGTTCCACAAAACATGCTTAACAGTCTAACCAACAAACCACGTAACATCCATTTGTAAGGCCGGTACAATGCATCATATCCTTTTTGTTTAGAAAATGCTAGATATCCAGTGGTACCAACATTACGATATTATCGCTGTTTTAGGTGTTGGAACTTGGCGATATTATCGCTCGATAATATCGTGATATTATCATACGGTGACAATATCGCGATATTATATAAATATCATGAGACGACCGGGAAAATTGCCAAGACACGGATAGGCCTAGAAATAAAGCCGAAAACTTAGTTTTTTTCGTCATTTTTTGACATTCTCCTGTATCTTTCGTTTTCATCCTTTTACTTAAATTTTTAACATTACCATTAATTGTTTTAGGACGTTTGAAAGTGGTTCCAACCTCAATGGACTTCATATGAAGAAAGTAGAATTTTAGGTCCCATTCAAAATTCAGCAGACTTAATGGTTTCCAGGATTTCAAGATTGGCAGTAATGCAACATTTCCACTAGATTCTATCATGTATGAGGGTATGGAATTGGCATTTAGTCAAGAGAACCAAGCCCTCTATGTACCTCGATGTTGGTGGCATTGATTGTTGAACTCTTTTGTCATAACCCTAGTAAAAATGTACCCTTCACTCAAGTAAAATCACTTATTAGGCATGTTAAGTTTTTTCTATCTTATTTTAATGCTTAGAGGGTGACACTGATGATGAGGATCCTAATATAGGCAATGATTTTGATGATATTGTAGAAATTTCAGACCCCAACATGGTTTCAAGTCTCAATGAGACAACATAGTTTAATGCCCAACCCACATTGCAATTTTCAGCTGCAAATTAGTTAGCAGAAAATATATAACTCATGAACTGAAACACATGAAGTTTGCTACAGAAAATAACTCATAAATAAAACACACCCAGAAAATGAACACAGATTTTTTGTCCAAAAATCAAGACCCTGGAAAAACCCGCAAGGGGAAAACCAGTGAGAGAAGGGAGGCTTTTATTATTCTTGAGTTCTGAGAAATTTTTCTTGACAGCAAATTACAACAGAAATAAATACAGACTTATCTTGACTTCCGTGCAACCCCAAACTGCCCAGAAAACACTGAAAGACAGCTCCTTGATTTCTGTGCCCAGAAATCCGTACACAGTACGGCTGTACCAGCAATAAACTCTGAACAGTGCCTCAAACTCAACTCAGAAATTTCTGCCTGCTACATTTCTGAGTTTCTCGATTTCTATGCCATTACTCGCCTGGAAAATCGTGCAGCAAGTGTTCCTCGGTTTCTGTGCGCTCCAACAGTGTACGGCCTGTCTCAATCTGTACAGTATGGTCAGCTTCTCATGCTGGTGCTGTCTCCTCGAAATGTGTGATAGCTTGTTGCCTTGGAAATCGTGCCTCTAGCTCTGCAAGTTGACTTCTCTTTCTCAGCTCGTCTCTCTCTCTTGTGCTCTCCAAATCTCATGAAGAATACCAAAGCGATGGGCCGACTCTTTCCCTAATTCAACCTCATGAGGGAAAGCGATGAGTCATCTAATCCAATGGTGGAGATTAGACTAGATGGACGGTGGTGATTAAATGATCTTTTAGTCATCCACTTCACTCACATTTCATAAAGTCACTTTTAATTTCTCATCTCATGAAATTAATGCACTAGGGACCACATTGGACACTTTCTCCCCCCTAGGCACCTGGGTGATAAGAAACACTTGTCCTTCGTACTTTTTTAATTTAATTTAACACTCCCTCTTACCGAGGAAAGTGTTCCTCACCACCCCAAGCTTATCTCTAAAAGGTACAAACTTGTCTCTCCCCAAAGCTTTAGTGAGGATGTCCGCTACCTGCTCATCAGTGGATATCTTGTAGCTCAGGGCTGTTGGGGCCTTGAATGAGGCAGGAAAACAGGAATTTCAAAAAATCTCGAGTTTGGAAAGTTTTTTATATAATACATAAAAAAAAAATATTTTTGATGCATATATATATAAAACATCACGAGAATGTTGAATCAATTGCAAAAAACATGAAAACATAGATATGAAAAGATCATTTATCTAATTGATTAGTGATGAATGGATGATCATTAAAGCATCAAACATTTAGTACATACTAAGCACTACATATAACATCAATCATAAACATATGTGGGGCTCAACATAGAAGCATCATAACATCAATCAAAAGCATCATAACATTAATCATAGTATATGTGGGACTCAACATTAAAAGCATCATAACATCAATCATAAAAGCATCATAACATCAATCATTAAAGCATCATAACATCAATCATTAACTTCAAAGGTAAAGTGTCATATGATGTTCTTAAGTTCATAACTTCATAACTTCATTGTTTCTAGAATAAGCCATAATAAAGAGAATTCAAGACTCAAGACTCGAACAAAAGTACTAGAATTTTAGAGACTACTTCTAAACATGAAACAAAAAGAGATCTAGTATATAGTAGGAAGTACTAAGTACTATGCTCTAGGTTTTCCTCTTGCCACGAGAAACTTCTGGTTTCTTCTCCCGTGATCTTTGAATAAGGAGGAGAGACGGTGGAAGTGATCGTGGAACACAACCAGTAGCTGAATGGCCCCCACATGACAATGGATGTTGTGCAAATAAAGATAAAAACGATGAATCTAGGTCCTTGGTGGATGAGGGTGGGATGTCTCCTCTAGGAATATGATTTCCATCATGATCACTCAAAAGTTACTCTTGCAAGTTCTCTAAAACAATGGTTCCATCTGTAAATTAGACTCCCTACGGATTGTTATCCCAAGTCATATCTCTTTACAAAAAGCATTCTCGATGCGCATCCTGCGGTAATCGACAACAACCTCAAGGATTGTAATGCACATAAACCAAGATTTTTTCCTTGTTCGCATTCAAGTTGTTTCTCTTTACAACATGTGGATGAAGCTATGGAGTGCTTCAACACCTCTCTGTGAGAGAATTGATGTGACCTGAGAAAGCACCTTCACTTCCAATTTATGCAAATTTTTGGCTTGAGAGCCATACATGTTCCACCATTCGATAGCACCAACCTATCTGATCTTTGGTTGCATGCAAGTTATCAAAGACTCCATGCTTCTCCTTGATGTATTTGCTCAATTCGCCTCGTACTTGAGCACACTCCTCTCTTATCCCATTACCAACTTGTCCAATGCAAGCATATATCATTTTGCACCTCTGGATCACGTATTGTGGTTTTCTCCTTTCCCCACCTCCGGGTGTTGGTTGGACCAACCAAGATGAAGAATAATATTTTTGGGGAAGGACATATCCCATGCGAGGGCATGGAATTAGAACATTCAAATTATCCCATCTTTTGACTACAAGTTTATGGATATGATCCTTACAAAGATCGCATCCTTGACTCTAATCTCTTTGTTTGGCCCACAGCATGGTTACGTCCATCCCAACAAACACACCTCTCCAATCCATAGGTCGATCACGTAATATGACAAATCATAATGTCTAAATGGGGTCAGGCTACCCGAGAATATCTAGAACTAATGCCAAAATGGCCATCAAGAGCTGGCTTGTCCTCCACCTCATGAAGTCACTTCTCGAGATGTGGATGACCCACGTCTTTTAGATCACATATGAATCCGCAAAATTACATACTAGCCAATGCCTCCTCTTACCTTCAATGAAGCATACAGAGGTGAGATAATAGCTAACAATCTGATCTTTGCAATCTTCAAGTAACTCAACTTGGGTGGCTACGAAAATATGAGTAAATAAATACTTTATGATTGGTAATATATTTTATCATCTTCTTCCCTCTATTGTACAAAGAACCAATCCATCTAATCATGGTCCTTCCATTTTAATGATATCATGCATAAAAGGTTCATTGAACCAACACCCGACCAAAAACTATTGGGGTACCTATCTTCAATGATTGCTCCTGTTGTCTTACAATTAGCAACATTATCAAAGGTGACTTGAATGACATTGTAGGCTAATCTTGAATGGTTTTAAGCAAGGCATATGCTATATTAATCCTTTTTTTGTAGTGATTTGAGTAGTCATGTGCTGAAAGGAAGATCACACCACACTCTTAAACTGGCAGAATATTTATCAATGGCTTGCCTTTCACATTTGTCCAAACATTAGAGACAATTGATACCCCATTTTGGTTCCATTTTGTAAATTTTCGTAGAGCACCTTGATTTTGGCTCTTTCCTTGTCAAGTCCCTTGGTTCTAGCTTTGTCATACACAAGGCTCCTATAACCAATAGGGGCACCATTGATGAAAAACTGGACCATTTCCTTTAATAATTGAAGCGAAGAACATTGAATGGTACCACATGCATATAGAAACCTATAAACTCTTGCATCCACATCATCTCTACAAAACCTTGGTCAAGGAATTCTAATATTGTTCTAGGTGAAGATGGCGAATGCACTAGCATGGGGGATGAGCTTCGATCAATGAACATTCTTCCTGCATTTTCAGGTTCACCCCTTGGTCTTTGGCTTTGTTTTGTGCTACCACCTCTTCCCTTTGGTGACTGGTTTATCTTTGGAATACTCACATAGGCTTTGATTCCTATATTCTTACCTTCATCCACATAGGCCCTAGATGCTTTCTCATGGGTATAGGAACCTGTGTATTTTGTATTACAATGGTGGCATATAAGTTTCCCTGTTCCACCCCTTTCCCTCCACTAAGCTAGTGACGCCTTCCATAGAGGTGTGTACTGTCTTTGGATTTTTGGGGATCCTAACCATCACTTCGTTTCATTGTCTCCATCCCCTTCCATTTCCTTCCTCCTCTCTTGGTATGTGTTGTCCACTTTTATTTCTTCATCACTATCATGTGGGTATTTGACGTCCAACCTCCCACCTACATCATTATAATAAAAAATGGGAATTAAATGGCACACCACATTGACATCAACATCATGAATGTTTCATTGGCCCTTGATAATAAGTTTCTATGAGAATGATGGAGAGAAATGGGAAAGAGTAGGAGAAGAAACTAGTTTACAACATACATTTAAAAAAAAAAAACAAGAAAGAAAAATGGGCACCAAGGCCTACCACCCTCTTTAGCTCTCAATGGTGGTTGAATACTTATTCATAGGCCTTCTCCCTTCAAGCTACCACCAAATGGCCTTCAATCTCCCTTCAATCTCCTAGAGAACATGGAACCCTCTTAAAATTCAAAACCTCATATGAAAATGGAATGAGAAATAGAATGAGAAATGGAGTGAAAGAGTGTTCAGTAGTCTTAGCTAACCCTAGGCTACCTTTCCATGAGTCATTTCTCCAAAACTGAGTAATGTGTTTCCACTCTCCTCTCCTCTCCACCACCTCCTCCTTTGTGGCAGACTCGGGGGCGTTTAGAACATTGTTTCCCTTGGGAGGCGTCCCTCCCTGAGGGAAGGTTGCCTCCACACAGGCAGCTCCCAAGCGCTCCGAGAGCGTTGAGGGAAGCTCCTGGCAGTTCCGCCAGGGCGCTGGGAAATCAGAAACAACGCTCAAATGTGAGGAAGGCAGCTCAAGGGAGCTGTCTCCCAAGCATCCCAACAAACTCATTGAGGCGGTTCGAGGGAGGAGGCATCCCACTATGACTTGAAGGCTCAACGCTCCTCTGAACATGAGAGATTCGAGATGAAGTGATATCTAATCTACGATGTGTTTAGACACATCACTGAAAAAGCTGGATTCTGAGAGGAATATATTTGCAACTTTGATTGTCATAGTAGATCATCGTGGGTCTTATTTGCACACCAAATATCCCAATCAACAACCTCCAAAGCCATATGGCCTCCTGGCCCCGGACTAATTGGTTGCCTTATACTCAGCCTACAGAACTCAAAACCCCATTGACTTTTGCTTCTGATTGAACCAAGACAACCTGTTGAGCCCAATCCAAAGCAACAACTCGAAGTACTCTTCTTGTCAATGACACATCCTGCCTAATCCACGGGTCACGTGTAGCCAATCGAAATATGACTCCATCCCTCTCTCATAGTTCAAGCCATAATCCACTCTACCATAGGTGCACGAGCACATGTTTTGTTGCCAGCTTAATAGTTCAGGCCATAATCCACTCTACCCTTAAGGTACCTGAGCACATGTTTTGTTGCCAACCAATGCACTCTCTGAGGCTCCACCATCAACTAACTAAGAGAGTTGACAGTAAAACAAAGATCTGGTCTGGTGTTGACCAGATACATTAACGAACCAATCAACTGACAATACAAAGTGGGATCAACAAACTCTGAATCAAAAGAATGAAGCTTCTTCCAGTTGGTTATCATAGGTGTGGACATGGGCCTACAATCCTCCATCCGGAATATCCTCAAAATGTCAACAGCATATCTGCCCTGTCCCAGAAAGATGTGTCCAGGCTCCTGCCAAACCTCCAATCCCAAGAAGTAGTGCATCAGTCCAATGTCTTTCATCTCTAACTCTGAAGCAAGGCTCTCCTTGCAACTAGCAATGAGTCTCTCAACCCCTGTAATGAAGAGATCATCCACATATAGCACAAGAATGAAAGGATCCTCCCCAACCACAATGTAATAAAGGTTGGGATCCGCCTCACTCTTCTCGAAACCCATCTGTTGCAAGTATGTATCTATCCTCGAATACCAAGCTCTAGGAGCTTGCTTCAACCCATACGATGCCTTCTTCAGTCTGCACACGTGAGAATCTCTCCCATGCACCTTGTTACCGTCCTTATACACACCTACAAGCGTGGACAAGTCTCCAAGCCACTTAGTGTGTCCTTGGAGGCACAAGCCTAAGTCCAAAACCATTATCACCTCGATATAGACTTCTTCCGTCTAGGCTCACTCCTAAGGAAGCCAAGGGGGGTAGACCCTACTTAACTATGTTAAGGTTAAATTAGTTGATCTAGGAGTTAATTTGGTTTTTAAGGATGCCCAACCCAATGACAAGCAATGCAAAATGTAACTGTTCAAATGACAAGCAAATCCCTTTTTCAAGATACAAAAAACAGACCAGTGCCTAAAATATACCCAAAGTTCAATTACACAATTACAAGATAATCTACAAAATGAAATACAACAAAAATTATTTACACAATGAATTAAACAATGAAATGAGTTAGCTTTAAATAACTAATCAAAAATAAAAGAATACACTCAACACCATAAACAATGATACATCAACTCTTAAAGATATTCACAATGAATGAGATAGCATGAAATTGAAAATGCTTGGAAAAGTAACAACTTGAAAAGTAAATTGCTTTGAAAGTAAGATGCACCAACTTGAAAAATAAATTGTTTTCAAAGTAAAGTTGCACAACTTGAAAAGTAAATCGCTCTGAAAGTAAAGTTGCTCAACTTGAAAAGAAAGATAATTTGAAGTGAAAGCGCAAATGTAGTGAATGTAGTGTGTAGGTAAATTTTAATCAATTTTAAGTCTCTCTTGAGTTAGGGGGAGTTAAGGTGTGAGAGATGCAAGTCTAGACTATGTGACTACCCCAAGTCCCTACCCCTTCAATCAAAAGGAGATGTTGGGCACTCAAAAAGAAGGACAAACAAGGTCCTTCCCTAGCTCCACAGGTCAGATCCAGAATGCTCGGGCGCTCAATAAGAGGGACACATAGTGCCGTGAAGACGTCCCCGACTTCAACCTCGAGTAGCCTCCCAAGTCACCCTATTTTGGTGATTGAAAGAATGAAAGGACTGAGTGCCTAATTAAACTAGCCTCACAATCCCTTTCCCTTTCTTTATTTCCCAAATCCAAAAGTGGTAAGGGAAAGAAATATGGGGTACAAGCGGGGCACAAGTTAAGTTACTTTCCAAAGCAAATAAAAGTCATAGCCTCACGTTATTGCAAGGTTGGCAGAGCCAAGCACAATGCAAGGTGTGGGCATAAATTAATAAATTAAATAACTTAAAATGAGAATTTACAATGGCCTAGCCACACAACTTTGCCTTAAGGACAAAGGTGGGCAAAATAATGTAAATTAAATGACTAGACAACCTCACAACAATGGCACAAGGAGGAGGACAAGCCTACCGATTTTGTGCCAAGGTGGGTGAATGTAAAGGAAATAACTTAAATGGAAATAGCTAAACTAGACACACAACCTTCTCTTTATGAGAGAAGTGGGGCAAAGAAAAAAAAGGAAAAACAGAAAATTTAGAATGATCTAGCCTTACGATATTGCATGGATTGGTGTAGCCAAATCACTTTGCAAGGTGTAGGCACTAAACTAAATTACAAAACAGAAATTTGACTTTATGGAAAAGAATACAAGCCCAAGAGACTCTCTTGGACTGCTTACAATGCTTAGAAGAGAGGAGAAAGAAGGGGGTTTGATACCCAAGTAATAGGAGGCTCTCTTGGAGTGTTTTGAGGCCCAAAATGGGCAGCACCTCCTCTTGTTCTGGCGAGAATCTGCAAAAAACACCAAGCAAAAGCTTGTTGGAAATGCTGCAAAACACTGAAAAACTCATTAATTTCTGTTAGTAGGTAAAACAAAAAATTTTAACATAAAAATCGAATGTAAAATATGATTTTTTATGACTTTCAAAACAGAAAATTGCTACAAATCAATAGAGAAAGATAGAAGTGGAAACAGAAAATTATTGGAGGCTTATATTGGTTGAGTAAGCAAATTTGCTTCTCCAAACCCTTTGGTGACCTGCAAATGAGTGAAAAATTGCTACAAAACCAAATGAGGAGGTGAGTATATCAAAGAGAATTTGTAAAATACTTTATGAATCCTTTAAAATAAACCCACAAAAGAAATAGTAATACTACTATCAATTTCCCCAAGCAAAGTACTTTGCTTGGATCTCCTAGTCAAGATAATGTAAGCAAGAAATACACAAGAACGAAGCAATGATATCACCTCAATAAAGAATTAAGCACAGCATCAAGAAAACTCTCAATGCACCATAGATCCTCCAAAGCTTTTCTATTAATGAGAAAAATGTTGCTGCAAATACTTGTAGCAAGATTTACAATGAAAGAGACAGAGAGAGAGAGGAGTGGGAGAGATTTGGGCAGTATAAACTTGCTCTGAGAATAGATGGAGAAATGAAGAAGGGTAGGCATTCTTTTATACTTGGGAGAGAGGAAACACCTCTCTTGCATGAGCTTCAAGTGGCATTCATCAAGGGAGAGAGGACAAAGTCAAGGAGGGCGCACTTTTAGGGTCTTGGTAGGGATTAGGGTTCGAGGGTTGAGAGGGGAAAGGGAAAAACACATTTTCCTTCACCCAAACATGAAGTTAGGCTCTAAGGAGGGTGCACTTAGGGTTTAGATGGCTTGTTCACTTTAATTTTTAAATTCCCATGTGTTCATGAGCAAGGGGGCGCACTTTTCACTAGGGGATGTAACTTTTGGTTGTTGGCTAAGCAAGGGGGGGTTCTTTAAGTGGAAAATCGTTTTTCCAACTTAGGAAAAAGGTTAGGAAACCTTTCCCACTCTCTCTCATGTCTTTTTTCATGTTTTACAATTTTTGGCTATTTTACCTTAGCTAATTAAAAGCAATTAAATGTTGACTCTAGACTGACTTTGACTCCTCATGGACAATGACCTAGCAAAACATGTTCAATTGAGCTGAAACTTGGTCCAAGGGTGTAGGGGGTCCTCTGCCATTTGCTTTGAATACGCACACCCCTATCAAAATCCCCAAGTACCAATTTTTTACATTTTACCTCAAAAATAATTAAAACTCCCATTAAATGGAGAATTTCAATAAATTAAAAAAAACTATCAAAACTTAACAGAATTCCGCAAAACTCTAGAAGATGTCTAGAATGGTCATTTACAACATTCCTAGACCTTAGTCACCCCTTGGGCTCGATCATTAGAACACCTTTCACCACTTTGGAGAATTATTGTGAGCGAAAACTCAAGGATAATTAAAATGGTATGTTAGACCAGTTGCCATATTAATTAACTGAGGAAAAAAAACACTCGATGAAAGGACTTCCCTAATGATAAAGTCCTAGGCAACTAACCTAAAATATGACTCATGCTAACCTATTACATTATTATCCCACGCAGGGGAGCAGACATTTCGATTACATAGAAAGACGTGCTAGGGGCAAAATTTGCCCTGCTGAAGCCTGAGACATAAGTCTTCAAATTAAGTTGCACCATCAAGTACACGGCTTCATGATATATAACATTGACCCCTAGTCGAAATAGGTGGTCAACATCTGGCTCCACATGGGGATGTATGTTTGATCTTTCTTTGGAAGGAGAGCATGCGAGAACTTAAGAATCTACAAAATAAAGAGCTCACCACTATCCAACATAAATACATGTGTAAAAACAATAATCAATAAATAAAATGATATTAACAATAATCACATAAATGAAATTACTATACAATGAATTATATACATAAATGAAATAATGACAAACTGAAAGAATCAAGGAAAAAGGTTAGAGATACGTTAGAAAGGGTGCCCCTTTGGACACCAGGTTGCTCATCATCAGAAAAATAGTTTGAGTTGTTGCCCATTCCTTGGAATATTCATGGACTCACCATCCAAATGGCTGAGGAGGAAAGAATTAGGACCTGCTATTTCCCGGATCACATATGGACCCAACCATAAACTGTCAAACTTGCCATGCTTCCCTGGTTTTTCTTTGCCTTTATCCCATAACAATACTGTATACCCAACTATGAAATCTCTCTGCCTTGCTGACTTATCAAATGCCCTTTTAATTTTTTCCTGATTTCTCCAACTCTGATCATAAACCCTTCTTATGTTTTCATCTTAACTCAATCATCTGATTAATCCTATTCTGAATTGCATCCTTTTCTGTGGAAAAGTCCTGAAGTAAGCCATATGCTGGAAGCTTAAGATGCACTGGCAATCTAACATCCAAACCAAAGACTAATTCAAAAGAACTTTTTCCTGTAGTAGCCTTCTTCGTTATTTTGTTTGCCCATAATGCATATTTGATTTTACTATCCCATGACCTTTTGTTTTCCCCAACAAATTTCTTGACTATGGTCATTAGATTTTTATTACTTGACTTAGCTTGACCATTTCCTTGGGGGCAATAATCTAATGCATGTGACAAAATAATGCCATATTTGAAACAAAAAAAAGATATCTCTATAGAGAAAAAAGCTTTAGTACTATCTATCACTATCTTTGAAGGCACACCAAATCTAGTTATTATCTTGTCCTCAAGAAAGTCCATGACAACCTTTTTAGTTGTTGATTTGGTAGGGATGGCTTCAACCCACTTAGTAAAGTAATCGGTAGTTGTTATGACCCATGAATAACCATTACTTGAATTATCTTTAATTTTTTCTATGAAGTCCAAACCCCATTGCTGAAAAGGTGCTTCAACCACAACT
>SNQJ01S0151848.1:0-23133 GCA_010110895.2 Picea sitchensis
ATCTCAAAAAACCTTCATTTAGGCCCTCAAAATGGCCCCGGAAGTTAAAACCTGCTAAAAATAGTAAATTGCCAAAATTGCCAGAAAATTGTTTTGAGCCAGTCGGAAAAGGTGGGTGGCCACCGATATCCACCTGGATCAGTAGTAGTCACCATATCCATAGCACAAGAGGACGAGCTACTAATACCATTCACAACATTAAATATCTAATTTAATTCCAAATTATCTAGAATATCAACATTTTTACCTCTCTCTTGACAATCCATTGGTGGGTAGTTACATTAGTGGCAAGATGCACTATCTAAAGATTAATGAATCCATATGAGTGTTGTTGGAATATTCACTAATACTGAAAGGGGGGTGAATCAATATTAGGCACCTTTTACCACTTTTAATCACAATATGCAAGCATTTACGATATCAACAATTTATCACTTATGATTGCATTCAAGATACCATAAACATATAACCACAAATACACAATACACATGAATTTTACATGGAAACCCAAATGGGATAAAACCACAAAATGCTTTCTTATATATATCATAAGATTACATTCATAAGAAGCACCAACTTCCAAAATTCTCCAGCACCAACTGGAACGAGGCACCAACCCCTTGTTTACATGCTCCAACTTGAAGGAAGATACAACTCCCTAGATTCTCCAGATCCAACTGGAAGGAGGCTCCAACCCCCTAGTTTACAGGCTCCGACATGAAGGAAGCTACAACTCCCTTTATTTGCCCCTTCCTTCCTACCTTGAATATAAATAAGAGAATCAATGTGTCATTTTTGTTGTCATTGATACCGATATATCATCATCATCAAAACGGATACAACCATATAAAACTCAAGCCAAGATCTCCAAGAATATGCTCCAAATCATGTGCTCAAAATCACCATGATATGCATCAAACCATGTGCCAATACATCCAAGATGTGCCTCAAATAATATACCATGTCTCAAAACATATACCCAAAATATGTCTTAAACATGTGCCAAAATATCCAAGATGTACCTCAACCATGTGTCATTACCTCCAAGATATGCCTCAAGCATATGCCATAACCTCTAAGATACAAGCCTCAAAATACATAAAATAACATACCTTTGAACATGTGAGCAACCTTATGCATCAAATATAAGATATTCAGACCTTCCTCAACTTCAACATCAAGAAGAATACCTTCCTCAAAAACTTTGCTCAACCTCGAGGCATTGGACCGAGCAACAGGTGGGGCCTCGCGTGATGATACCAAGACAACAAGTGGGGGCCTTGCGGGACACCCTATACTTGACCCACAAGGGTCACCTCAGATAGGATTTCCCATAAACTCTTCGCACATCTACAACTCCAAGACTTCTCTCCTTCACATTGCTCTACTTCTTTACTTGCACTCACATTCTTGCTTAAATTCCCACACTTGAATGATGATCAAATGAGACGCTCTTGATAGGTGTTTATAAATTTCCAAGTAGTTTCTTTACTTGACTTTAGGGCCAACCTATAACTTATTGTTTGTAATCGTTTTTCTTCTTTAATTAATTTTGGGGCCGACTTGTAACTTCTTCTCCTTAGATATCGAGCTTCTTCACTTGGAAACGGATTGACAAGGACTATAAATCCAATGAGGTTTTTCATCCATTTGTAATGTCCTTCACCCTCTTTTTCCTCAAAGAACTTTCAGGCTTCATGACCACACCTTCGGGGCTTCTTAACTACTTAACCACTTAACCATACTTCTAGGGATTCTTGTAGACTTCTTCAAAGTGTCTTCATGTGAGGGCCATGCTTAAAGCTACGCCATAAGGGGACCACTTTGGAGACTTCATCAAATACACCCATCACTTCTAAAGGCTTATGGACTTCTTCTAGGGTTGACATCAATGACAACCCATTTTCCAACAAGTGCATGCATGTAACCATATTTGCATGCACTTTTTTTAACTCACTTGTCAAATTAGCAAAAGAGGAAATGTGTACTATGTATATGTGGTACACATTCTAAGAATGCAAGTAGTGAAAGGAGACATGATTTTTGGGTATGTGTTATATTATTTGCATGTGTGTGTGTGTGTGGGTGCGTCAGATTCGGCAACTGTGTCTGACGATCCCAACTTCCTTCATAGGTTTTGTCGTGTGCACCAGGTGCTTTCCTGGGGGGACCAGGATCCCCCTCCCCCTAGTTACTACCGCTCGAAGCCATCGGAGTTCAGGACAATGCCCCAAAAAAAAAATTGGGTGTTTTTTTCTATTTTAGCGGATTTTTCTATTTTTAGTGGTTTTCTAAATTAATCCTGGATTAATGGATTAGAGTTTTGGTAGCTACAAAATACCTAAAATATTGTATATATTGTATTGTGAATGGTGAAATTAATACAATGAAGAGTTGAAAGGTGTGGCACCAAGGAAGGTCGGTTTTCTCCTGGTTAAGGGTTTCTAGCGTAAATCTATGTGTAGTGTGTGTATGAGCCATTGATTAAGTTATGTTTTGCTTAGGAGAATATATATGGATTACTTTACTTCAGAGGTTTAAAACTTACATGTGCTATCAGAGATAATTTTTGGCTTCATAGGGATGCCTTTGTTGCTGAGGGTTTGGCTCAGTCTTGATAGATCAAGTTTATCTTGGGTCTGTGATAAACTTGGGTTTAGTGGGAGCTTTTCCAGTGATGATTTGAGTGTAGAAAGAGAAATGGAGAGCTCTTCTAGAATCGAGATTGAGAAGTTCAATGGTTAAAACTTTGAGCTATGGAAGCTCAATATGAAGGACCTTATTGTAGACAAAGAAAAATGGATTGTTGTCGATCCTGGTACACAACCTACTGGCACATAGTCTAATGGTACACAATCTTCTAGTACACAAACTACTAGTACACAACCTACTAGTATGTTGAAGGAATATTGGGAGAAGTTGGCTAGAAGAGCAAGGAGTATTATTCAACTTTGTCTGGCAGATTCAGTGTTGTTGACTGTCTCGAGAGAATCTACAGCCAAGGAACTATGGGATAAGTTAGGGAATTTGTATCAATCAAAGTCCCTGGTAACAAGTTGGTTCTTCGAAAGAATTTGTATCATCTTAGGATGAAAGATGGAGATTCTATGACAAAACATCTAAATGCATTCAATACTCTGGTAAGTCAACTTTTCTTTGTTAATATTACAATTGTAGAAGAATATAAGTGTATTACTTTGTTATGTTCTTTGCCAGACACTTGGGATAATCTGGTTGTAGCAATTGGTAGTACCACTCAATCTACATTGAAGTATGAGGATGTAGTTGCATCCTTGTTATCTAAAGAGATGAGGAGGAAAAGAATGGATGGTTAGAGCACAGATGCTTTATTTGTAAGAGGTCATACCCAATACAAGAATCCTGGTAAGTCTTCGGGGGGGGGAGATCTAAATGTAAAGGTAGATCTAAGTCTCCAGAAAAATCTTTGAGGAAATGTTGGAAGTGTGGTAAAGCAAGGCATTATAAGAAAGATTGCAAGTCTAAGAAGGTTGATAAACCAAAGGGATTTTATAATGCCTCTTCCACAGAGGCAAAAACCTCCACTGAAGAAGGAGGTGATGTTTACCCGACATCTACATATACACATGCATATTGTGGTGTATGTTTGATTGACTTGGGTGTGTCATATCATATGAGTCCTCACAGGGAGTGGTTCTGTGAATATGAAAAATAGAATGGTGGTGATGTATTCCTAGGAGATGACTCAACAGCCAAAATCATGGGACGTGGAAGGGTTAAGTTGTTGCTAAGAGATGGAAGGATTAGAACTCTCCCTAGGGTTCTGCACATTCCAAAACTAGCTAAGATCCTAATATATGTAAGCAAGTTGGATGATGCAGGTGTGGATACTGTATTGGGAAAGAGCACTTGCAAGTTGGTACGAGGAGCAATGGTGTTGATGATGGGAGTTCAGTGTGGAACTCTGTACAATTTGTTGGGAAGAACTTATACTAATGGGTGTAACAACTATGTTGTCCCTGAGCAAAGAAATAAAGAAGACAACACCAATATTGTCCCTGGAAAGAATACCATGTCATGGCATCAAAGACTGGGGCATATTGGAGAAAAGGGCCTCCGAACACTAAACGGTAAAGGTATGGTTGAAGGTATGTCTAATTGCACTCTGGATTTTGATTTCTATGAACATTGCATATATGGTAAAAAGAATCGAGTAAGATTCCCATCTGGTGCTACAAGAGAAAAGGGGATCTTAGAGTTGATACACAGTGATGTGTTTGGACCTATGCATGTTCCATCACTAGGTAAATCTGTGTATTATGTTTCATTCATAGATGATTTCTCAAGGAACACATGGATTTATTTTCTTATAAATAAATTTGAGGTATTTGATCAATTTAAAGATTTTAAGGCTCTAGTAGAAAATTAGACAAAGAAGAAAATAAAGGTATTGAGGATAGATAATGGTGGAGAATTCGAAGAATTCTGTAAGAAGTGTGGTATAGAAACGCAGAAGACTACTCTGTACACACCTCAGCAGAATGGAGTTGCAGAAAGGATGAACATGACATTGATGGAAAAAGCAAGGATCATGCTTAGTGGTGCCGAGTTAGGACAAGAATTCTGAGTAGAGGCAGTGGGTACAACATGTTACCTGGTCAATCGATCAACCTCATCAGCGTTGGATGATAAAACTCCACACGAGGTATGGACTTGTAAGACATCCTCTCTTGAACATCTCAAAGTGTTTGGTTATGATGCTTATGTACATGTTCCAAAGGAAAATAGGAGTAAGTTGGATAATAAAGTTGAAAAGTGTATCTTTATTGGTTATAAAGATGGTGTGAAAGGTTATAATCTTTGGAACCCATAAACTAAGAAGATTTTTTACAGTTGAGATGTTTCTTTTAGAGAGGTGAAAGATGTTCCCAAATAGGAATTCCTAACAAGGAAAGAAGAACCTGAGAAAATAGAGTTTGAGTTGGATGATGCAAAATTTGAATCAACTGAAGAAGATGAAGTAGAAGAAGAAGAACTTCATACCCCAGTATTGAGGAGATCGGTGAGGGAAAGAAGGCAACCAGAAAGGTATAGTCCACCTTATTTTTGTTCTAATTTTGCTTTATTTATTATTGATGATGATCCCAGAACTGTCAGGGAAGCAATGAATTAAGAGGATAGCAAACTTTGGAAGAAGGTCATGGTTGAAGAAATGGATGCCTTGGATAAGAATGAAGCATGGGATCTAGTTGAGTTTCCAACTGGAAGAAAATTTGTTGACAACAAATGGTTGTTTAAGAAGAAGTTTAATGCAGAAGGAAAAGTGGAGAAATACAAAGCTCAGTTAGTAGCAAAAGGTTATTCCCAGGTAGAGGGAATTGAATTTGGTGATATTTTTTCTCTTGTTGCCAAGATAACTTCTATTAGATTTCTTTTAACTATTGTTGCTACTTTTGATCTTGAAGTGGAACAAATGGATGTGAAGACAACATTCCTACATGGGGATCTGGAAGAAGAAATATACATGAAGAAGACAGAAGGCTTTGTAGGAAGGGAAATAAAGAGTTGGTTTGTAAGCTAAAGAAGTCACTATATGGTCTGAAGCAATCACCTAGGATGTGGTACCAAAAGTTTGACACATACATCCTTGGATTGGGATTTGTGAGAAGTATGGTTGATCACTGTGTATATTCCAAGCAAGTTGGTAATCACTTCATTTATGTAGTGTTGTATGTTGATGGCATGTCGTTGGTAGGAAATAACATGGATGTTATCAAGGAGGTGAAATCGCAGGTATCCTCCAAATTTGACATCAAGGATCTCGGTGCTGATAACTTCATTTTGAGAATGGAGATTAAAAGAGATCGTGCAAATAGGAAACTCTAGTTGAATTAGAGAAAATATGTTGAGACGATATTGTAGAGGTTTAATATGCATGGAAGTAAACCAGTCAAGGTTCCTATTCCTATAGGTGTAAATTTATCTGTAGATCAGTGTCCCAAGACACAAGAAGAAGAAGAGGACATGTCCCATGTTTCGTATGCCAGTGCAGTTGGTAGTTTGATGTATGCAATGGTTTGTACTAGATCGGACATTGCACATGCAATGGGAGTTTTGAGCAGGTATATGTCAAAACCAAAGAAGGAGCATTTGACAACAGTAAAGAGGGTCTTTAGGTATTTGCGTGGTACTACCAGTTATGGATTGTGCTACCAAGGAAGACCACGATTGGATAGAGTGTTGGACATACATGGGTTTGTTGATGCAGACTGGGATGGAGATCTGGATCGCATTAGATATACAAGTGGGTATGTGTTTAACCTATTTGGAGGAGCAATCAGTTGGATGAGAAAAATATAGGCTGTAGTGGCACTCTAAACTACAGAAACTGAATACATGGAAGCCACTCATGCAAGAAAGGAAGCAGTATGGTTACATAGATTGTGTTCAGGTATTGGGTTGGTACAACAAGAAATGAGATTATATTGTGACAGCCAAAGTGCAATCTTCATGGCAAAGAACCCTTCTTATCGTTCAAATACAAAGCATATTGGTGTTCAGTATCACTTTGTGAGAGACATGGTTGAAGAAAATAAGGTGTTTCTGGAAAAGATTGACACTTTGAAGAATGTTGTAGATTCATTGACAAAGTCTATGAGCACAGAAAAGTTCTCTTGGTGTAGAGTAACAATGGCCATTGTTTCCCTAGATTGTTGACTATGTAATCCTGTGAACTCCTGTATGCAAAGAAAACAACAAGCGGGAGAATGTTGGGCATCTATTATATTCTTTACATGTGTGTGTGTGGGCGTGTCTGATTCGTAAACTACGTCTAACGATCCCAACTTCCTTCACTCTTTGTGTCGTGTGCATCAGGCGCTTTCTTTGGGGGCTCCCAGGGGGGGGGCAGGATTGGCCCCCCTGGTTATGTGCAACGTTCAGCTCTGGGCGATAGCCTAGAGCCTTCGGGGTTCGGGGCATCGCCCCCCAAAAAAATATTGGGCGGTTTTGCTATTTTAACGGATTTTACTATTTTTAGCATTTTTCTAAATTAATCCTGAATTAAGGGGTTAGGGTTTTGGTAGCTATTGAATACCTAAAATATTGTATATATTGTATTGTGAATGGTGAAATTCATACAATGAATACTTGAAAAGGTGTGGCACCAAGGAAGGTTAGTTTTCTCTTGGTTAAGGGTTTCCAGCGTAAATCTTTGTGTACTATGTGTATGAGCCATTGATTAATTTTTGTTTTGCTTAGGAGAATCTGTATGCATTGCTTTACTTCACAGGTTTAAAACTTACAATGATCTCTTGGTCCACAAAACACAAACTATTTCATTTGAATGTTTAAATGGATAATTAGTAGTGATATGTCCTAACATTCCAAAATCAAATGAATGCATTGTTCTCTTATGTCATTGAGTCTACAAATGATTGGTGTTATGTATGGTTCGATGATTATTCATGCATTGAGTACACATTGGCCCAATTTATTGGTGCCACATTGTGATAACCCAATCCAAGATGTTGTCTAGGAAAATGAGGTTGGGGAAGCGAGGATAATTTGGAGGAGTGATAGGCTACATAGGAGAGATAATAGTTAAGGCAAGTTGTTCTGTGAGATTAAAATTGACAGGGTTGGGTAGTGTGGGAGGTGACTAGAGAACAATTGGCAAGTTTAGGGTTGGTTTAGTGTTAATCAAATGGGGTTGTGATGCATCTAGCATACAAAAATTATCTTGGTTGTAACACTAAGTATTATGGATAAAGCAAATGGTGACAGACAATTTAGGACCATGTACTTAGTTATTGGTGTGTGATCTGATAATCCTTAGACGCCACTGATTTCTTTACAATATATACATGCAGGATCTAACTTGATTCAAAATAATTTCCTGATCATATTTAGGTGATTTACAGAAAAATGATGATGTGCTCTTTATCCAAAAAGACCATAAACTGATGATTAATTTACAGATTATTGATATCACACAGTATAAAATAAAAGAACTCAAATTACATATATGGATGACATATATTACTTCATCTACAAAATCCCTTTAGATAGTATGAATGTTCTCCATCATCTAAAAGTACCAATTACATTGCAACATAGGCTTGCAAAAATCCAATTTAATGAACTCTCTTTAATTCCACTACTCAAAACAAGAAAATGAGTTCACCATTAGAATCCTTGCGAAATTCTAAGAAATTTGACTATAAATTCGACCAAACTTCAAATTGGTTCAATTTCACCCTCTTTGGCACACAAAATAATGCACTAAAAGCTCATTAATGGCAATTTGGACTAAGACTTTTACAAATGACCTATGATCATAAAATAAACCTATAATTCATGGTCCTTGTGAAAAAATGTGAAAAATGAGTATAAAGTTGCCTAGGTGTTATTAGTATACCTCATGGCATGCTTTACGAGACACACCATAATTGGCCTCTTCTCCTGCACATACTTCGATACAAGCCTTATAACCTCGGGATATGTTCCCTTCATTGGGATCTGTGCCCTAGGTCTACGTACAGGTCTTGGGATCCGCACCCATATATAGGTCATGGCCCCAAACCTCCGACTGAAAACATGGGCAACTTAAAGCTAACTTTAGGGGAATCCCCGTAACATCCAGTGCTAATGGTGCATTGGTTAAAACTGTGGCTAAGTTTGACGGAGGTCACAGGTTCCATTTCCACCAACCATCACTCTTTCTGTTGTTTTGTTATTGTAACTATATATATATATATATATATATATATATATATATATATACACATAAACACAATAAAGTTTGGTGGAATATAGTTATGCGATGGAATATTTTGTTAAGCCCCCGTGGGATATAGTGTTCGTCACATTACATTGCATAGAACCATGGTTTAGGGCTTAGGCCCTCGGCCCTTTTAAACCCCTTTTAATACACCACATGACTTCAAATAAAACATGTGCCATGTATAGGTTAAGACTCATGTGATGGTAGTGGAGGCTTGGTAAAGATTATGGAGGTCACGGGTTCGACCCCCGTCAAATCCATAAATTCTGATAAACCATGACCATAATTGACAATGGGAGGCTGCCACGTGGTAGCCTCTCATTGGCTCCCTTATGTCACATGTCAATGACAGATTAGTCCACATGGATGTACGATTTGCCCAGTCATATGCCAACCACGTGTCACCATGTGAGGTCACCACGTCACCTTTACGACTTGTACGGTCATATGCCATGTGTCACCCTTACAGTGGTGACACATGTCACCCTTTACTTTTCCCTTTGACTTTTTACCTGTTGACCAAACTTTGACCAGCCATTTCTTCTGCATACAAACTCTGTTTGAGGAGATTTTTGCGTCGTTGGAAATTTATCGCCGAGCTCTGTGAAATGATGTTATTTTCTTGGTCATTTCAAATGGTCAAATTTTGAGCTTTTATGGATCTCCTGGGACCTATTTGAGTGTTATGGATCTTCCTGGACCTCTATGAGAATTCTTTGGATCCTATTGGATCACACCTCCCTAGTGAAGAACTTTTGGACCTCCAAAAATATAGATATTCAACAACATAGTGATGATAACTCACTCTTCCATCTTGCTAAATCTTCTGGAATTTAGTTTTCATATTGGGTCTTCAATATTAGGTATTAGATTAGTGTACTTTTGTCTACTTTTATGGAACGTGGATCTAACTCTTGCCTCTGGCACTGTCGCTAATATAATATAGCTATGGTTTTGTCTCATAGATTCCATAACAACAAAAGTCTTTTTCATCTTTGAAATACTTGTATCATGTATTTCAACATCCACTCCCATCTCATCTTGCTGAAGATATTCCATCTAGGCCAATATGAAACCAAGTCGAATGTTGATCTATGCATTTCCCATTTGGACTCGTTGTTATTGTATTGTTGATGTATCTATAGGAGTCTCCGAATGAATTCCCCGTTTATTACTCTCCTACCTTGAAAAACAACTTTATATGTATTGGTATCATTCGTACTTGACTTGCTTCTATTCAATGTATACATCCACACGAACATGACATAGCAATTTAAAGATGCTTATAGCATGCACCTTTGTGCCTCTCTTTTCTGAAGAGGATTATTTCTCCTTTACCAGCTCTAGAATTTTTTGCATTACTTCGATGCTCTTCCTACTTCTGATCTACATGTTCCAACTGCTTGCATCATTTTGTCTCTTCACCTTCGATTCCTCAGAATCAAGAATGTTGACTTAGAAAATTTGATACATATGTAGCCCTTTAGTCGATGATGAGTCAATACAATTGTCTATACTGTCGTCGAAAGGATTAGAAATATTTATAACGAGATTCCTCTCACTCTAAAACAAAGTGGCTATATAGAAATCCTTTTTACAAGATTCCTCTCACTCCAAAACAATATGTAAGGTGGCTATTTAGAAATCTCTTTTAATGAGATTCCTCTCGCTCTTTACAACATATAAGGTGGCAATATATAAACTCTCTCAAAAAATTCCTCTCACTCTTATCTACATATAAGGTGGCAATATAGAAATTTTACAAAATCCTCTCACTCTTATAATTTACAAATATGCATATAGAGATATCTACATATTCATATTACATTTACAAATATACATATTTACAATGAAATATTTAGATGGTTTAATTATGGGCTCATTCTTCCCATTGTACTGGGAGGAGTCTCGCATCGTCCCACCTCTGACAATGCCTCTGACACTAGTGTTGAAAATGACATTGAATCTGATGTTGAATCCAAGAAACCATTAGACCAAGCTATAGGTCTTCCCAGTAACCTATATAACCTCTATTTGTGAACACCAATCACTATTGTTGTGTTTGGAGTAGCTTCCCTTGAATACACAAGTACCTGGCCATTATGGAATGTGACTGCATAACCTTCATCTTCAATTGTCGCAACTGAGAGTAGGTTTACCTTCAAATCTAGAACATATAATATGTGTTCTATTCCCATAAATCCTCTCGACTCGAGCTGGAATCTTACATATCCATACCCTCTTATTGCTTGCTTGGTGTTGGTTCTAGATACTACATAGAATTCTGTGTCAGATTCTGAGAAAGTTAGAAATACTGATCTCATCTCGGTCATGTGGTTGTTTATATTATGGTAGCTGCAGGAGGTATTAACCTCCATGTGTAACCCTGACAAGACTAGAATATTTCGGGAAGCAAGAGAAACCCTAGAAGGTAAGGAAATGACCTTAGAATACAAGTCAACTCAAGATAATAATTTATACTCCAGAAGTAGAAGTCGACCTAGCTAGGTCACTTGGAGGACTATAAATAAGAGGGCGCTTGAGCTCATTTGTCACACTTACTTTCACAACTGCATAAAATCAGTAGTGCGCAAGTTTGGAGAGGAGCTGGAGTTATAATTGTTGTAACTAGCATTTTCGGTTTTGGCTAGGACTTTCTCTTGGTTATGGTTTGAAATTTCTGTTTGGTACGCTAGCTCTAGAGAGAGGTATGCTACCTTGACTGGCTATTGGTTCTAGGGTTAGCTTCCAGAATTATTCTCTCTATCAAGGTTAAGGTGCTCGGGGGTGGCATTTGTGCCTATGGTTGGGTGAAAATATTGAGATATTGTCTATGGTGAAACAATCACACCTATTATTCTAACAGGTTATGGGCCCACACTATCTTCGAACAGTCTAACCACTGGAAGAGAGATTGGGAGGATTTGCTCATTTATAGTTGCAGTTGCAGTCAAAGTTTTGTTGTGGAAAAGAAACCCTAACCGTCTTGTTAAGGCACCTTAAGTGAAGAGATTGACCTAATTCCTGGCTAGCCTAGTGCACCCTAGCCTAACGCACCTCCTGGTACTCTCAACAAGCCAAGACGTCAAGTTTGATTTTTTGGTCAAAGTCAAAGTAGTCATGACTTACTCTATGAAGTCATAAAACAAGTTAGAAGGGGCTTCTAACTTCAGAGCATGGACGACAAGGATTGACATCATCCTTGCCAAGAATAAAGTGTTGGATATGGTGAAAGGTAAGATCATGGAACCACAGTTTGAAGCAGGAAAAGAGAAGGAACATCATAACGTTGCAGTTATGGATAAGTTCAAGGACATTGACATCAACACTATTAGTATCATAGTGAACTTTGTAAAACACCACTTGATACCCTACATCTCTCATCTTGACTCATCTAAGAAGATGTACGATGCCCTAAATAACCTCTTCTCAGTCAGAAACATTGGACAAGTAATGAGTCTGAAGAATGAGCTCTATGACATGAAAATGAATGATGATGACAGAATAACATCATACTTTGTGAGCATCTCTTAGTTAAGAGATCAACTACAAGCTATTGAAGAAATCATTTCAAAAAAAAGAACTAGTAAATATAGTACGCAATGGCCTTCCCAAGACATGGGATACATTTGCCACAAGCATGAACACAAGAAAGGAGTATCCCACATTTGAAGAACTTTGGACCTGTTGTGCACAAGAAGAATCAAGGATTAACAAAAACGAGAAATCCTAGAATAAATATGATGATCAAGCATTCACAGCAAAATTCAAGAATTTCAGGAATAAAAGGATGTTTGGCTTAAGGAAGAAACCAAATCAAGAAAAGGATATGTCAAAAATACAATGCTTAAACTGTCGAAAATATGGTCACTATAGGAACCATTGTCCTGAGTTAAATAAAAGGAAGGAAACAAACAAAGCAACAATTGTCAAAGAAAGGGAACCCTCAAAGAAATCCAAGCAAGATAAAACATACTTCTTCTTCTAGTCAACATAACAATATTCTTCATAGTTCTTGTACATACCATGTTTACATAGTTCCTGTACATATCATGCATATCTATTTCTTAGAAGAAAAGATGGTCAGTGAAACAATACCTATGAAAGAATAACAAGATAACGATTGCTATTACAATGACTACAAGAAGATGAAGTACATTGGAAAATTCTTGAGGAATCTATTACATAAGTAACAACTGCCAGATAAGCCGAAATCAAAATCAAACTTAAAGAGACCTAGAAGGAGTCAAATCATAAAGAAGTAAGTCATCAAGAGGAAATTAGAATAAGAGTTGTGACACTTTGCAAAAGGAAATAAGAATGCAAATGGAAGCATGGACTCTCTTAAATGGAGGGAGTTGATTACAGAATTCCAAAAGAAGAGCATACATTCATGCATGAAGCGAGGATTGGGAGTGAGTTAATCCTAAATGATATGATCCATTGAATAATCCGTGAAGATTATCAAGTATATGTCCATGTTCCCATTGAATGTAGCAGCCATGATAAGAAGCATGTGTTCAATTTGACTCTAGAAGAAGTCTTCTTCAAAAATAAGTCTTAAGTATCCTTGGTTGTCCATCTACATCCATGTTACTATGATGAAAGGAAGAAGTTGGAATCTTCAGGAAGGAAGGGCGTGGAATCTACAGAAGACTCGATCAACCCAAAATCTAAAAAGGAACATGAGGAAAAACATGAAGATTCCAAGAAAATCCATAACAATCAATTATTATACCGAGAATCATAGGACTACATGCTTGGTTTGAACCCACTAGAAGTAATCAACTAGAAAAAATGGAAGTTGTGATGAAGAACAGTGTATGTAAGAAAATGTGATTCAAAACTAGAGGTTCTTCCAGAAGGAGGGAGACTATGACGACAACTTGTTCCAGTAAACTAGATATACCTCTTGCAGTATCCATGGATTGAAATTTACATGTAAAAGACTGCTCTTCCCAATAAAGCAAATTGATAAAGAAGCTTATACCAAAAAGAGACCCATGTATACAAATGGGAAAAGACCTTGTATGGATTCAAGCAACTTGATGCAAAGTATCTCATATACATGAGAAGTGTGGTGGAAAACTTCCTATGACAGAGAAAGTGTATCAGAATGGTTACTTAGAAGTCTGGGATGATGGATTGCAAATCTATGGAAAACTCCCATGATAACAGATCTGAAGAAGTTGAAGAGACTCTAATCTAGAAGACCCATACCTATATTGACAATGGATTGGCTCGTTAATGTACTTGGAGAATACTCATCCAGATATTTTTTTTTAGGGATGTTTAAATTATGACATCCAACTACATGAATTTATCGATTCAGATTGGGCAGGAAGTACATATAATAGAAGAAGTGCTACTTGGATATGTTTCAGCTTAAGATTTTCCATGATGTCATAAGTTAGCAGGAAACAGAAGTCTGTTGCACTCAGCACTACATAAGCAAAGTATATTGCAGCTTGTCATGCTTGTACAAAAGCAATGTGGCTCCATAAGTTGGTTTTTGGACTGTCTGATCAGGTGCTAAATTCGACCATGATATATTGTAATGATCAGAGCTATGTGAACCTTTCAAAGAAACCAATGTTCCATGACAGGTCGAAGTATATTGAGATCAAGCATTATATTCTCCGTGATAAAGTCCAAAAGAGAGAAGTGGTTCTCTAGTATATCTCCACAGATGAGCAGATAACATATATTTTGGTAAATCCTCTGTCCAAGATGAAAAATTTGTGTACTTAAGAGACAAGTTAGGGATCGTGGAGATGACTTCCTTATTGGAAAATGAAGTGATTACTCTGAGGTTGAGAGGGAGCACTAATATGTTATTGATTTATGGACAGTCATTTTCTAATTCGGAAAATAGTCCAGGATGGGCATTTCCTTTTCAATTCGAAAAGTGGTTCAAGATTTCTAACGGACAGGAATTTTCTAGTTCGGGAAACGGTCCAGATCAGACAGTCATTTTCGTAATGAAAATGGTATGATAGATTGTTGATGTACCATAAACAATGATTCCCCTTGTGGCCAATGTGGGGAAATGGTCTAGGACAGTCATTCTTCTTGGAAATCACTCTAAGTAGTGGTCAAGTAGAATGGTCTTCCTCGTTGAGCAGTCATTCTTTCGAAGTTTGCAGTTGTGAGCAGTTTCGAAGAATGGTATGTTTTGGAGGTTGGTGTGGGACAATCATTTCCATAGGAAATGGTCCAAACAGTCATTCCCTAGGGCAAACTCATTCTCTCCAGGTTGCACTATGATTAGTGTCGGAGGAATGGCCCAGTTAGGTGAATGGTCCAGGTTCAACAATCAGGGACATGCATTCCCTGGGGCAGACTCATTCTCTCCAGGTTGCATTATGATTAGTGTCGGAGGAATGTCCCAGTTAGGTGAATGGTCCATGCTAAAAAATCAGGGACAATTATTCTTCTATGCTTGGGAATAATAGTACAGATAGCCCATGGCTAATGTTTTACTTTTTGAGGGTAGATTTTATTCCAGATCTCATAGATATGAGTGGAAGAATGGCCCAGATGACTCAATCTGTATCATAATATTGTTATGCAAGTTGATATCAAATGATATGATTATTGTGGAGATTGTATGTCTTTGTACAATGGTTGTATGCCACTGTGGAAGATGTGTTCCACTGGTTGTGACTATGTGTCACTAGTTAGTAGCTGTGTGCTACTAGGTGTGGTTGTGTACCACTGGATAGTAGTTGTGTACTACTATGGATAGACACAATTGTGTTCTATTGAATGGAATTGTTATGATTGCCATGAAGACTATCACTAGTGTTGGAGATGATTACCAGCTAGATGGATAGTCAGTATGTTGATGAACAAACATTCTCCTTGTGGAAAGTGGTCTAGAACAGTCATTCTTCTAGGACGTATGTTCAGATTAGAAGAATAGTCCTTGTAGCCCATGGTGTGGCTTCCAGCATCTGTTGGAACAATTATTCTTCTAAGACATATGTCTAGACTAGAAGAATGGTTCTTGTATCACTATGTGGAGTGAGTGAATAATTCAACATCATGCTTGATTACTTAGATGGAGTATGGCTTCAAGAGATGATGTAGTTTATGCTATCAGATGATATTGATAGTAATGATGGTGTTCATGATTTGACCATGAGATAGCCTATGTGGCTATGATGATGTTATCAGTTGAATGGTTTGTTTTTTCTCAAGACCATTTCCTTTAATACCTCCATATTTAAGAGGGAGTGTTGATATTATGGTAGTTGTGGGAGGTATTAACCTCCATGTGTCACCCTGACAAGACTAGAATATTTTGGGAAGCAAGAGAAACCTTAGAAGGTAAGGAAATAACCTTAGAAGACAAGTTGGCTCAAGATAAAAATTTATATTAAATTATTATCCTCCAAAAGTAGAAGTCCACCCAGTTAGGTCACTTGGAGGACTATAAATAAGAGGGATCTAAAGCTCATTTGTCACACTCACCCTCACAACTGCATAAGACGAGTAGTGCACAAGTTTGGAGAGGAGTTGCAGTTGCAGCTGCTGCAACTGGCATTTTCGGTTTTGGCTTGGACTTTCTCTTGGTTATGGTTTGGATTTTCTGCTTGGTACGTTAGCTCTGGAGAGAGGTACACTACCTTGATTAGCTATCAGTTCAAGGGTTTACTTCCATAATTATTCTCTTTGTCAAGGTTAAGGTGCTCGAGGGTGGCATTTGTGCCTATGGTTGGGTGAGAATATTGAGATATTTTCTATGGTGAAATGAGCACACCTATTATTCTAATAGTGGCGAGATGAGCCATTTTCCACGAACCATTCCTCGATGTCTTCATACATCACTTTGCCAAGACCAACCATAGGGAATCATTCTTTCTCAAGTCTTTCAGTAAGACCATTAATTTCAAATGGAGTTGTTGCTTGTCTTCTTGCAAGTACCTTTACATCCTTCTAGTTCTGCTTAAGAAATAAGTGCAAGTAAAGTGTCCAACACTTCTCAATCTAATGTCCACTCTTACCACAATAAGAGCAGAGTGTCATGTTCCCATCTTGGAAACAYGATCCCTTCTTATCATTCCTTGTTTTCCTTTGCTTTGAGAAATGATCTTTACCTTTATCCTTCTTCTTGGAGGGCTTAACTTTCACAAACTATCTTCTTCAACACTTCTCCACATCATGGTTACTAATTCCACGAGAAGCACATGGATACAAAGACCATTTACTAGTGAGAAAAGTCTTCATTCTTTCTCCTTTTGCATGCACATCTTTCTTTGAAGATGTCTTACACATGTTATCGTTCTCTAGACTGGAAGGTAAGACTAACTGTTTATGAAGGACTTCTTCATTTGAAGTTCTCCTTGCTTTATCTATCCTCGAGCATTCTCCATATTGATGAGAAAAAAAATAATATGAGGAGTCATCTTTCTCGATCATGCCTTTTGAAAGAGGTAGTCCCTTTTGCATTGGAGACTTTACATTCTTAGCTTGCCGATATTCATGGATTGTATCGATGATGCCAAGAACCAAATATCAAAATAGCATAAGAACCTCAAAATAAGTACTCCACACCTTGACAAAGAGAGAAATTCAAATAATAAGCCTATTCGAGGGGGAAACCTCCTTATACATCACAAGAATTCACAAATACAAGATGAATCCAAATGAAAAGGTCTGCTTGATATATATAGGAGACTAGGAGGTACAATTACAACTAATGGACCCAAGCTGACATAAATAAAATAACAATACTAATGTAATATGCCCCAATTAAGGGGTAATGTGCCACGATTTAGGGCTTAACATGCCCCTCCCTTTTAGACAATTATTGTCCTCAATGCTTGAGTAGTTTTGGATTCTTATGTATAAAAGACTCATATTCCCACGTGGAATCTTCAACAGGTAGTTTCTTCCACTTAATGACATACTATGAAATTGATTTATTCCTCAACTGGTGAATTCTTGTGTCAGTGATAGCTTCAGGCTCCAATATAATTTTTCCTTCCTCGTCAAGTTTTGGAAATATAGTTTGAACTAGGATCTTGTCACCTATAACCTTCTTTAAGCATGAAACATGGAAAATTGGGTGTACTCGCGAAGATGCAGGCAACTCCAATTTGTATGCCATAGTACCAATATTTTGCAACACCTTATAAGGGCCATAATACTTCAATGATAATTAATATCCTTCTTGGCTTGCTTGAGGGACATATGTTTGTATGGTTGCAGTCTTAAAAATACCCAATCCCCTACTTCAAAACTTCTTTCACTATGATATTGATCTGGTTTTTGTTTCATGCGATTATGTGTGATGCTCAGGTTGTCCTTTAAGAGTTGGAGAACTTGTTGTTGATGCTCGATGTGATCTTCCACTGCTTGAACCTTAGATTTTTCTTTTAGAGAAGAAGTGATGGATTGTGGGTGATATCCATAAAGCGCCATAAATGGTGTCATTTTTTTTTGCAGTATGAAAGGAAGTGTTATACCACCATTCTACCAAGAGTAACCACTTGAACCATTGTGTTTGTTTATCATAGACAAAGCAACGAAGGTAGCCTTCCAGACATTTGTTCATTATCTTAGTTTGTTCATCAGATTGAGGATGATAAGATGAGCTATGAGCCAATTGAGTACCCAAACAAGAAAATAATTCTGTCCAAAAATGTCTGGTGAAGATGGGATCTCTATCACTTACGATAATCTTTGGGCTTCCATGTAGCTTTTGAATTGTCTCCATGAATGTGGTAGCAACTGTACTCGCTTTGAAAGGATAAGAGAGTGCATAAAAGTGTGTGTACTTGGTAAGTCTATCAACAATCACCATGATGACATTCTTTCCTTCAGACTTCAATAACCCTATGATGAAATCCAAGGAAACCTCCTCCCAACGTTGACTTAGAATGACTAATGGTTGTAAAAGACCCGGGGTCTTAATTGTTTCCACCTTATTTTCTTGGCAAACCAAACATTCTGCCACAAACCTTTGAACATAAGTTTTAAGGCCATCCCAAAAAAATTCCATCTTGACCCTGTTATAGGTTTTCAAAAATCATGAGTGTCCTCCTACTTGAGAGGTGTGCAATTCCAAAAGTACCTTTTGTTTGAGTTGAGAGTTATTACATAAATATAAGCAATATTTGTACCATAGTGAATCATTTTTCCATGTAAATGTATCAGATGCACTGGAATCTTGCTGCAACCTTTAAATGAGAGTCCACACTTCTTCGTCATTCTTCCATTCATCCCTTGCTTCTATTATACAATCAGTTTGGATGATAGAGATAGCACAAAGAAATGCCTAAACATCTTCATCCTTTCTTAAGAGTGCATCTGCCACAACATTTTGCTTCCCTTTTTTGTACATGATTTCAAAGTCATAACCCAACATTTTGGTCACCCATTTTTGTTGCTCTTATGAAGATAGTATTTATTCCAAGAAGTATTTAAGACTGTCATGATTTGTTTTACCTTGAAGTGCCTACCTATTAGGAAAGGGAGCCATTGCTTCAATGCATGCACTATTGCCATCATTTCCTTCTCATAAATGGGTTTGTGTAAGTCCTTTCCCTTGAGTACCATTACCATCGGTGCAGAGTAAGAACTTTGTCTAGGTCTAATATTGCTAGCCTCTAATATTTCTTCAACCATACGCTCAATTTCACTCTTCTCCGCATAAGGGTATCTGTAAGGCCTGATGTTAGGAGGAAAACTCCCAGGAATTAAGTGAATAACATGATCATGAGTGGGGGGAATATCTTCAAATACTTTGGAATGCTTATCAATGATCCCTTGGAGATCTAGGGGAATAAATGGATTAGGTGTTTGAACATACAATGAGCATAGTTGTGCAATTACACCATGATGCCCCTTTTTCAATAATTTTCTGATGCCATTAGAGCTTACCACCTTACTGGGTTTCCTTGTGATACCCCTTAACTCAAATTCCTTTCCTTCCAATGAAAATTTCATGAAAAGTTCTTGAAAATTAAAACCCAATGTTCCCAATGATTATAACCATTGGACCCCTAGTACGACATCAACACCACCCATGGGTATAGAAATCATTGGACTATTCATTACATATTCCCCCATAGTAAGATTAATCTTATGGAATTTTCTTGAGAAATTGATAGTTCCTCCTGTTATCCCCATTTTGTGGATAACTAAGGAGATCATGTCTCGAGGCCCTCAAGTTGTAGATATGGAGTGTCAAGAGACTATATGACCAACAATACCCTTTTGCACAAATGGAAACCCACTTACCACCACAGATGGTCACAGGTTTGCAGATGGCATCCACCACACCAGCTAGCTTCTGGAAGGCAGTGGGCCTTGCTCCATGAGGTACAAGTCAGTATTATGGTGAACATCATTTCAATACTTAAGCCATTTGATTATATTGTATCTTAGATTGCTCTAGATTTCATGATATGTGCTTGGACATTATGCCTTTTTCCCTTCTTCACCTTGGTGGTTGACATTGTTCCCTAGTAAGTGGTTTTCCTTAGGGATGGGTTTGTTATTGGGAACTCCCTTAATGAACCATCGTACCATTGCCAGCCATACTTACCACTTTCCATAATTTTTCCCCTCCATTACCTTATCTCTTGGGATTTTAGGGTGTGTTGACCCAAGAAGGGGTTGTCCCTCATTCTATGGGAAGAAGATGATAAAGCCCCAGAGGGGTTGGTGTTGGGTAAAATATAAAATCCTTATATAAACCTTCCAGATACTTCTCCCATGGATCACCCAAGAAAGCAATGAAACACTTATCTTTGAATAAAGGGGACCCAAAATAAAATAAAATGCTTAAAAGGTTAGTTGAAGGATAGGAGGTCCCATCACGAGATGACCTATCACATCCATGGATATCTAGTGGTATGACATTGTCATCATCTGGTCACCAAACCAGGGCAATGGCTCTCAATTGCACGGCTGAGATAAATCGGGTCTCATCACGATCCAACCTTCTCATTTCCATTAGGTATTTGTGGGTGACATTAACACCACCTGGTCACCACGTCAGGGTAGTGACCTTCAATCTCTCCTTATTCTATATTGAAATAAAATAAAGAAAGAAATATGAAAGGCAATTGATGGGCTTGGAAAAAGTGCATTGTGGACGAAGGTACCACACACCCTCTACAAAGGCACCCATGAATGAGACACTATGACCCATTGTATGTCATGAGCCCTATGCCCATTGAGTCTTGACCCCTACCACCTCATCCACTTTACATGGCTTAAAGAGGGATATATTGAAAGTTCTCCTTGACCTAGGGCAAGACCTACCCAATAGGACACCTCGTCAACCGTCCCATACTTAAGCTTGACAAGTTGCATAGTGTCTTTGAGTTGTTAATTGTTTGATATAGTGATCTTTGATGCACATGCTTAGATGGATTATTTATTGATTGGATCCACTTATCATGATGTTATGACTTGATATCCTTGGAGGGCGTGTCCATTTGTCTTTGCAGGACCTAGTTGGTGGACAATTTTTGGAGAACAAGCCTAGCTTGGGCTTCCATGGGGCTACAAGCCCACAAGTTGGATGTCGAGGGCCCGAATGTCAGATGAGAGAGATCAGACTTGGACGGCCTTGATGATGACTTGGATGACCTAGCCCACCCCTTACTTACCAAACGATTTTCCCAGGAGGGGAAAAACGTTCCACTTTTGAGCTTGATGTCATGATCATGGGGGGATAGGGCATGGTGGTGAGGTGCCACTCTTTGACATATGGATGTTTGAGGAGGAGAAGGGTCTTCACCATGATATGTGTGCCTAGATGCTTGACACATGGCCTTTGGAGGCCCATCCACGCTTCTCCAACACCAACGACTTCCTTAAAGTGGAAAAATGTCCCCTAAAGGGGTGACGTCCTCCTAAATTATGGTTTAATTTGTGCAAGAAGTGAAACTTTAAGTGAATTGTTTACTATTACTTTGTTAAGGGGGAAATATTAGGGTTGTTGACCCCTAATATTGTGTTTTACTCCTTATTTTGTGGACAAACTATGTTATCTACTTTTAGTATAAATAGAGATCATAAGATCTCATTTAAAACATAACTCTCCCTCTTGTGAGAGACTTGGTCTGAAATTTTCGGCCCTCTTGGCTCTTTTATCTCTTGTGCACTTGTTTTATGGCTATGTTTATGAATGGTTGATGGAGGAAGGTCTAGCGCTAGATTTGGATGATGCTTTCTATCTCTTGTGGTGGTTTATCTTGGCATTTCTCTTGAGCTTGGTATGGTTTTCTACTATAATTCTATCATTTTTCAAGTTCAAGTATTGTTATGATAGGAGCTAGGTGGGAAGTTTAAGGGCATACACCCCCACCATAGCCTTCATCATTTTATTTGCTTTGTCTCATTTATTAAGGGTTTGCTAAGAGAAGTATAAGGGCATACACCCTCTTAGCTTTAACCCTAGCTTAGATCAACTTGCCTTGGGGAGTAAAATGGATTACACCCCCAAGGAGGTAGCTTATCTAAGTTCCTTGTGACTCCATTAACCCAATAGTAAAGGCACTAATCATTGATTTTTTGCATTGGAGAAATAAAATATTGCATTGGGAAACGTGATTTACGGTCATTTTGTCTTCTTGCAAAGTGGATTGTTTTCCTTGTTCCTTAGGCACCTCACAGCCACTAGGGAGTCCCCATATAGGGGGTACTTATTGTTGTTGTTAAAAAAATTCACATTCATCCATTAGGGCTACAGAAACCCTAACTTACTTGGTTAAATAACTCTCTTATCAACCATTGGAATTTGCTCAAAGTTTGCACGCTTGTTCTCTTTGGTCCAACGCACTTTTTGGCAAAGTTTGAGGAGATTTCAGTGGCTTATTTTCTTGTTGTAATACATTGAATGTTACAACCATAAGGCTGATATAATTTTCTGCAGGCAAGTGTTTACAACAGCCTTATCTTTTATGCTAAGAGTATTGGTTTTTTTCATCTTGAGTTTAGCTAGTCCTTTACTAGTTTTTCTCTTGCATTTTCTACTTGATATTTAGCATTTATTGAGCAACTTATAGTACCTTTTTCTTGATGATATATACTGTTATCCATTGCTGCAAATTAGGGACAACAAACTTAACTTGTTGATCCAACTAATGTATACTATTGCAAAGTGTCTTTTATTGTGTCTTGGGCATGTACAATCATCTGAAGAAGTGTTATACCTGTTGGATCATGTTGTCATTGATGCCAATGGTTTGATTGATTGATTTCAAGTGATTGATTGATTTCAAGTGATTGATTGATGTCAAAGGATTGATTGATTGATGATTTATGTAATATAATATGTATTGTCCTTGATGAGAATGCATAGATGAAGATGGATCAATGAGTTGTCATTGATACATGATGAAGAT
>SNQJ01S0151850.1:0-10615 GCA_010110895.2 Picea sitchensis
TACACATGTCTCTCGATCCCCTAGTTGCACTAGAAAATCAATTTTATTAATTAATTAAATGTTCCTATTTCCCTCATCCACCTAAGAGCATTCCTAAAAACACTCATCGATGTCCCAAAATTACCTTACACTTCTTAAATGACTTACGCCTTACTTAATTCCTAGTTGAGTTCATAATTAGAAAGTTCCAAAGGCAAGATTCCTTACTAAGTCAAACATTCAACTTTTTCTCTATGTTTCCCCTTTTCTTTAAGTTTTCCTTTTTATTTAAGTTTCCTATTTCTTTTAAGTTTCCCCCTTTTCCCCTTTTAACTAAAAAAAATCAATTTAGCAAGTGTAGATAAAACAACCATTTACCTTTTTTCCTTTTTTTTAATTAAAACTTAATTTAGCAAGTGTAGATAAAAACAACTATTTACCCTTTTTCCCTTTTTTTTTAATTAAAAATTAATTTAGCAAGTGTAGATAAAAAAAACTATTTACCCTCTTTTATTTTTAACTAAAAATTAAATTACCAAATGTAGATAAAAAAAACTATTACCCCTTTTTAAAAATTTAATCCTCCATTATAATTTTGAATTTAATAAATAAGTTTGAATTTCTTACCCCCCTTCTTGTTACATGTTTATTTATTATTATTATTTTTGACCACATGTTCTACTTAGACCTAGGTTTTAATTTCACTAGGCTGGGCAACATTTTTATTAGGAATAATTGTTTTTAAACCTTACTTATCATATCATTCATTTTAAGGCCGACTAGGTTTATTCACTTACCAGTTAAAATCGTGATGTGCCCTTCAGGACGCACTAGGTGGTCCAAGGGTGCCACTCGCCTCTTTCTATTTTCCTTGAGCGATGTGCCCTTCAAGACACACTACGTTCTCCAAGGGTGCCACTTGTCTCTTTTTTGTTTTCCTTGTGCGATGTGCCCTTCAAGATGCACTACGTGCTCCAAAGGTGTCACTTGCCTCTTGACTGAATTTGGTAGACGTCAAACCCCCAGATTCAATACTCCACCAGGTGATCTTGTGGGAGATTAAGGGCCTCTAAGGAATAAGGCCCTTGCCTTATTGCATGCCCCTTAGAATCATTGTGAGCAACTGTAACAGTCTGCCCTCACGACATCGAGGGTCTTCTCGAACTAGGTAATCGTTAACCTACAGTTTGAGCCACGATGAGAGTGCTAGTAGGTTGTGGCAGGGCTACTGCCACACCTCTCCCTCAATGTCTCTGGTTGTCGTGCATGACCCCTCTACTCCATATGTGAGTCTGGTCGGCAAGCTATCGTCGGCCTGCATCCATCAGTGAATCATGTCAACAATAATAATCAATCATCATAACATCTAATCATATGTACATATGTCACATCAATAGCATTCAAACCCAACAATCGACTCCCTGACTCAATCTAGAGTCCAAGGGGTTTCATCGATGCCTCTGCATCCTCGAGGTCCAAAGTTCTACACACTCAAGAGAACCCATTCAATAACACTTGTCTATGTAAATACAACCAAATAACATATCATCAAATCCATAATATCTCATAATCATAATCAAAATGAACAATAGATATAATAACCCGAATCACTTGCAAGCAAGTGTCCTCAAAGAATAAGTTCGCTCAGTGTGCACAAGAGCGGGATGTTACAAACACCCCCTCTTGGTTTAAACTTTGTCCCGAAGTTTCATAGTATATAAGTGTCGAGATAAAGGGTATCACAGTATCATAAGTCTATCTCTCAAACAAAAATGGAAATTGTTGGCGCATATCATATGCGTCCTCCTAGGTTGTCGAGTGCGGACTATAGTTGTCCCATTGGACCTTGACTTAGTCTAGTGTTCAACGTCGTAGTTGTCGAATGTGATGGTCTAGGATGAAGATTGGCTCAACCGTGAGTGCACCCTTGTTAGATACCTACAAGGAACTCATGTCAATAACATGTGTAGGGTCACTAATATAATGTCTCAAAACAGATACATGAAAAACACCATGCATGCACCTCAAAGAATCAAGAAAGGCTAGTCGATAGGCCACAGATCCCTTCTTTTCGACAATATCGAAAGGTCCCATGAAACTAGGAGAGAGTTTAGCATTGTTTCCAAACTTGATCAAAGTCTTATGTGGTTTCACCTGCAAGAAGACTCGATCACCAACTTCATAACTATTATTGACGCGATGTGCATCGACATAACTCTTTTGTCGATCTTGCACCTCTTTGATCCTTTGTCTTATTGTTTTCATTTGATCTTCCATTTCTTGGATCACTTCTGGTCCCAACAGGACCCTATACTCAAGTCGCTCCCAACTCAAAGGCATCTGACATGGTCACATGTAAAGAAACTCAAAAGGCGCCATCTTAATGGTGCTTTGATAACTGTTGTTATATGCAAATTATACCCGTGGCAAGAATTGTTCCCAACACTTCTGTTGGTCCATAACGTAAATATGCAACATGTCCTCCAAGATTTGGTTTGTTCGTTCGGTTTTCCCGTCTGTCTCTGGGTGATACGTGGTGCTAAAGTTAAGTTGGGTTCCCAAGGCCTCTTGAAAAATAGTCCAAAATCGTTCGGTAAACACCGATTCGCTATCAGATATAATCCTCTTAGGCACACCATGCAACCTCACAATATCACTAATGAAAAATCTAGTTATGTCAAGTGCCTGATACGTTGTATGAACAAGAATAAAATGAGCACTCTTCGTTAGAGTATCGACTACCACAAAAATGGAGTTGTGTCTCCTTGCCATCAGTGGAAATCCAACAATGAAATCCATCGAAATGACCTCCCATTTCGATTCCAGAATAACGTCTGGTTGTAGTAGTCCTACCAGATGTCTATGCTCAGCCTTCACCTACCAACATTCTAGACATCTGGCCACATATTTGACTATGTCTACCTTCATTCCTTTCCAAAATAATAATGGTTTAAGGTCTTCCCTCATCTTCGTGACTCCAGGATGAGCCATGTACACTGCTCTGAAAGCCTCGTTTAGGATCAAACTCCTCAACTCGTCGTTGGGAGATACGTAAATTCAACCTTTGAATCTCAATAATTCATCGTTGTCCATAGTAAATCCTCAAATTTTGGCACCATCATTGTGTTTTGTCCGATAAAATCCTTGACCTCTTTGTACCAGTCATCGTCGTGCTGTAAGGTTAGAATATTTTCACGTAGATTCTTCTAAAGAGGCATCACTGAAAAGATGTGTGGTATCTACCTCAACACATATGCCACTCTATTTATTGTTCCCTTTATGTAAGTAAACTCGAAATCGTACTCGTTAAGAAATTTCAACCAACATCGTTGTCGTGCGTTCAAGTCGATTTACATAAAAATGTGATGTAGTCCACAGTCATCCGTTTTTAGTTCGAATTTCCATCCAATCAAGTAATGTCTCCAAACTCTCAAGGCATAAACAATGGATAACAACTCCAAATCATGTGTCGCATAGTTCTCCTCATGCCTTCTCAACTTTCTTGAGATGTAAGTGATCACTAGACTGTCTTGCATCAAGACTCCACCCAAGCCTTCTTTCGATACGTCAGTGCATACCAAGAATTTTTTTTCCATGTCAGGAACATTTAGTATCGGTGTTTTTGTCAACAAATCTTTGAGCCTCCGAAATGCTTCCACGCATTTCTTGGTCCAAACAAACTTATTTTTCTTCTTCTGCAATTCTGTAATCGAATTTTCTATCTTCGAAAAACCCTGGACGAACTGTCGATAGTATCCTGCTAAACCCATGAAGCTACGCACTTCGGGGACATTCGTCATCACAGTCCATTCCATAATAGCCTCTACCTTTGTTGGATCCATAGTGATACCTTCGTCGGAGATGACATGCCCTAAGTAGTGAATCTTCAATTGATAAAACGAGCGTTTAGACAATTTCCCATCAAATTTGTTGTCTCGCAAACATTGTAGTACTAAGCGCAATTGCTCGTCATGCTCCTCCATCTTCCGAGAGTAAATCAAAATATTGTCCATGAATACTTGGACGAACTTGTCCAAGTATTCACGAAACACCCCGTTCATCAAACTCATAAATACCCCAGGAGCGTTTGTCAGTTTAAAAGGAAAAATAGTAAACTCGTAATGTCCAAACCTCGTCTTAAAAGTAGTCTTAGGGATGTCGTCCTCCTTGATTTGTAACTAGTGATACATTGATCTCAAGTCGATCATTGAAAACACCATCACACCCTTCATATGATTAAACAGATCATCAATCCTTGGCAACAGATACTGATTCTTGATCGTTGCCTTGTTCAATTGACAGTAATCAACGCAGAGTCTCCACGACCCATCCTTCTTTCATATGAAAATAACAGGTGCACCCCACGGTGACACACATGGACACATGATTCCTAGGTCAAACAACTCCTTTAGTTGCATTATCAAATCCTGTAACTCCGGGGGTCAACATCCGATAATGTGTTCTTGCTATCGGTTCAGCTCCCAGTTTTAAGTCGATGGTGAATTCCAACTCCCTCTCCAGCAACACCCATGGTAAATCCTCAGGGAAGATGTCCGCAAACTCTCTCACCACCAGAAGGTGTTCTAGAACTTTCGCTACTCACTTCTCATTTAACGCAAGGATCACATAAATCTTACATTCCTTGTGCATGTTCTTCCGTAGTTGCAAGGAAGAGATGAACCTCAAGGAAAATCCCTGGTTCCGACCTATAATCACGCGTCTCTATCCCTCATCATCGACCAAGATCAATTGTTTCATCTTACGGTTGAGTATCACCTCATGCGATTCCAACCAGTCCATACAGATCACGACATCATAAGACCCTAATATCATGAGGTACAGGTTGGCCCTAGCGAAAAACTCTCATAGGTTAAGGCTACAACCTGTAACCTTCCCACCAACCTTCTGCTTGGCTCCATAAGCCATTTCGACAAAGCTAAACTCATCATGTTCAACTGAGTTTACATTAATTCATTTTAGCATTTCCCCAAAAATGAAACTCTCTGTAGCACCTGGATCTATCAAAATACTAAGGGTCTGGTCAGTGACGGTACCTGACATCTTGAGAACAGTCGAATGGTGCTATTCCTGGTGGTTATTCGTTGTTGCATGAATCCGATGGGCCTTTCCCAAATCTCCCACGGTAGTGGGTCTGGCTGATCCAGATGCTCTAGTCCTCTCCACTGGTAAGTCGTGTTGGCAATGTGGCTCCCCACATTTCCAACACCCTTTCTTCAGTCCAGTACTACTGGTACCCGAAGTAGAAGTTGAAGACCCACCAGCCTGGCACCCTAGTCTGTTCTACTGAACATGCCTAATTTTTTTTTGCTGCAGTCGACATTGTTGTTTGTGTTGTGGTCCTCGGTAAGGAGTCTGCTGCTGAGGCACTGATAGCTGAGGTGTAGTGAAAGTGGATCTTCTCTAAAAGCCATGATATCTTGGTTAGTGTCTAGCTAGTGTCTGACGTTGCTGCGCACTAGATGACACATGTGTTGCTAGTCTCACTGGATTCCTACTCTGAACCCCACTGATAATCTCCTCCTCTACTATGAGGGCCTTTTGGATGACATCATGCAAGGTTTGAGGCATAAAAATCCTAAACTTTGCACGACTGCTGACATTAAGGCCAAACAAGAACCTATTGACCTTAATTTTATCAGTGTTCAGGTACGGAGCATACCGAAGCAACTCCATAAAATGGGCCTTGTACTCGGGCACCTTACAATCACCTTGTCACAAGGTGTTGAACGCTTTGAGCTTATGATCAATGAATTCCTCAGAAAGATACCTCTCCCAGAACCGTTCCTCGAACAATTCCCATGACACATCTTCGACGACCATGTTCAATTGTGGCAAGAGCGTCTTCCACCATAGAAGAGTGCTCCCCTTCAGTTGAAAGACCATCATGCAGACCTTCATGTTGGAGGTATAGTCGCGAAGTGAAAAGAACATCGCCATATTCTCCAACCATGCCTCGGCGGCTGCACCGTCCGGGGCACCAAAGAACTCGAGAAATTTGACCTTCTCGAGTTCATGATGAATGCTACCAATACTGACCGGAGCACACAGTGGACCCTCAGGGGGTGTTGGCGCCTTGGCCTCATCTCTATCCAAACGACTGATCAGTGCCTCAGACATCCGCTGAAAGGACCTCATCAACCCAACCACATCACCCACAACTATCTGTTCCTTCCTGACAACTTGTTCGTCTCCCTGGGGGTTAGAACCCTCGGGCGTGGATGCTACTAGAGGCGTCATGCCTCCTCCCCTAACACCTCGTCGTCTACCTCCACGACCTCCTCTAACAATGATTACCTGCATGAACACAAATCAGTTTAATTAACAACATTGCAAGCAAATACCTAATCAACAGAATCCATAGTGATCCCAAGTCGCGGATCAAACCTCTCTGATACCATATGTAATGACCCCCGTCGTTATGACCACATGCAATGCAAGCAAGTGAAAATTTGTTTTTGTTTTAAGAAGGAAGGAATCAATGACAACAATTAATCAACACAAATTGAAGACGAACACAACTTACGCATTCAGGCAACAGACAACAACGACCCATCATATTAGTACATCATGCAACTCGACGAAACATGCGATAATCAATAGACAGATAAAAATGGATACCCACCCGACACAAGAAAGACAACACCTACAAGATAAAGGACAACATCAACAACCCGACACATCGGCTTCAACGACCAATAACTAGAAACCTCTACGGCGTGAAAACCCAATCGTATTAAGGTGTTACAGAACGAAGTACCAATATCAATTACAATGAACAAAACACCTACATTGGGAAGCACAAGACTCTAGTCAGGTTATCATTCTCATATATGCATCAGGGCGTGCAATGATCCCCTCATCAAAAATCATTCCATCATAAGGCGATAGGCATGACAGTAACCAAGGCACAACATAATATATCTAGACCAATAACCCAAGAAAAATCCAGCGTGCTAAGAGACCGAATCAACTCTCAAAAAAACATGAATAATATACCCAAGCACCCCAAGCAACAAGTCGACAAGACGCAAGGTGACATCACTCAAATTAAATTGCAAAACTAACCAAAGTATTTCTTGGTTCCTACAAGGAAAGAAGTGTGGTGAAACAACTATGACCAACCACCATTTACAATTCGAATTAAGGCACAATGTGCATAGTAACCAATTAACTGTGAAATTATTAATCGTTTAGCTAATAAAACTATTAATCCCTCAACCAATTAATCTTGCGCAATATATTAAACTATTATGCCAATGAACCATTATGTCTAACAATTCCTATCAATTCAACATTTATATCTTTGTTTAACAAAAGACAATCCTATTATTTTTAATAAAATCAAATAAATTTAGAACTTTTATATCATTTAATATTAATAAAAATTATTATTTTCTTTGTATAACAAATCTACTTTTATTTTCCTCAAGTTCATTTCACTTTAAAGGATATGTTAGTTAATGTACCTACTTAGACATGTTAGTTAATGTAATTAAGTGTATGTTAAAATATTTGATTAAAGTTCGATTATTCAGAAAATTTTATGTGAAGTTTGTTCACCTTGATAAGGCAATTTTAATTCACTGTCTAACAATATTGTCGTTGTCTATTAATAGATGGTTGTCCAACATTGATATCACTATCTAACAAACATAATGCTATCTATTAATAAAGTTTGTCTGACATTTATATTTCTATCTATTAAATACGTGATATCGGTGTCTACCAATTATAGTATTGTTGTCTATTAAATGAATGATATCGTTGTCCATTCAATGCATGAATTGATGTCTATTAACACATGATATCTTTGTCTAGTAATTATGATATCGTTGTCAAGAATCTATATACACACATTTATTGCAATTATATTGCAATTATACACACGTTTATTATTAAGTTTGTTGTCAAGAATCTATACACAACAACCATCACAATGCAATCACACTCAACCATAAGTTTGTTTTCATTCATATGTAAAAATGTTGTCTATTAAATAGGTGATAATGTTGTCTGTTCAAAAACGTGGAGATAAGGTTGTCTATTCAAAAGATGTCTATGTGATAAAAACACAGTCATATGATATTGTAGTCTAATGATATTGCAATTATACACACAGTCTAATGATATTGCAATTATACATGCAGTCGAAGGATATTGCAATTAAAAACGTAGTCTAATGATATTGTAATTATAAATTCGTTGTTATTGATATATACAAGATCGATGTCAACAATCTTAATTCGCTACCCATTACTCGTGAATTAATCAGAGTTTAAACAATTAAATCGCTACCAGACTTAAACAATACTAAATCACTATATTAAACAATATTAAATCGCTACAGTATTAAATCTCTACCAGACTTTAAACGATATTAAATCGCTACAATATTAAATTGCTACCAAACTTTAAACAATATTAAATCACTACTAGACTTTAATAATATTAAATTTGTACAATATTAAATCATTGGATAATATGATATCGCAGTGTATCAAACGCCAAGAAAAATCGTTGTGTAATATGATATTGCAGTGTGTCAAACGCCAAGAAAAATCATTGTGTAATGTGATATTGTAGTGTATCAAATGCCAGGAAAAATCATTGTGTAATATGATATTGCAGTGTATCAAACACCAAGAAAAATCATTGTGTATTAACCATAAGGATCCAAAACTAAGGAACAGTAAAATACAAACCAGAATACTGTGTAAAAACTGGTGGAAGGCTATGTAAAATTCCAAGCAAAACGTGGTGTGAAAGTTGTCTATAAAAAGATAATCGCAGAGTAAAATTTTGGGGAAGACGCAAAGATTTGCAAAAAATAAAACGTAGAGATCAAAGGTTAATCATTCAGAGATGAATCAATCAAAACATAGAGATACTCATTCACAAGAAGGCACAAGACTAATCATTCAACAATGAATCAATCAACGCAGAGAAACAACGATGGTGGACTGAAGAGAATAAACGCCCAGGAGATAATTCCTTGTTGGGCAGAGGATGATCCTACAGTTACTATCCATGCACAGGAAAGTAGGGCATTTGAATCTAATTCTTTAAACATCGGAGTGTCGACCATCAATTCAATTCTTGACCGACTTCTCATGCATACACTAATAACTTAAAGGATCACAAAACATAGGATAAAACACAATCTGCATCCAGATCTTCTCCGTGGATAAACAAATAATGAAATAAAAGCGCAATCGAGGAATAAAGAAAACGTAGGCAGGAGATACAAGAATGCAGTCAAGGTTTTGAGTTTGGGGTTCATTCTGGCTACATGCAAAGAGACATTAACTCATAAATAAAGGTTACAGTGGATAGCAAGGGTTCTTATTGAATAAATCAAGCAACAAGGGGATTACAAATACCGTAGGAAAGCATGTGCAAGAAAGCTCATGGCAATGAAATCTTCAACCGAGCACAGAAATATAACATGTGTAAAATAAATTTCATTGCAAGTAACAACTTTGACATGTGTACCTTAGCCAAATGTGAATGCTCCGAAGTTGTTGCCCCGCGCGCGCTACATCCAGCTCCTGCTTGCCAACCAATGTGACCTCATCGGTACCTCCCAACCAACGCTAGGGGTACTCTTCTTCCCCCCTAAGCCCCCTCAGTCGCAAAGGGGCCACGCACACAATACCACCACACACACAATACCAGAGAATGCTAGCACCCATCTCGCCTCACAAGGTCGAGCTACTACTCGTTACCTGAATTGGGTATCCCAACTCCCACAAGAGAAAGTTCAGTCAAGATAAAATTTCAGCAACGTAATGTTACACAAAAATATGAGATCCATAGTCCTCCTCCTCCATCTCTTTTATAGAGTTTTCAAGTAATTAGTTTCCCAAATTATCATTAAATTACTTTTTCATTTAATTAATTTTGAAAAACCTCCCTTGTACACATGTCGTCTGATCCCCTAGTTGTACCAGAAAATCAATTTTATTAATTAATTAAATGTTCCTATTTCCCTCATCCACCTAAGAGAATTCCTAAAAATGTTCATCGGTGTCCCAAAATTCCCTTACACTTCTTAAATGACTTACGCCATACTTAATTCTTAGTTGAGTTCATAATTAGAAAGTTTCAAAGGCAAGATTCCTTACTAAGTTACACATTCAACTTTTTCTTTACATTTCCCATTTTCTTTAAGTTTCCCTTTTTTCTTTAAGTTTTCTATTTCTTTTAAGTTTCCCCCTTTTTCCTTTTTAACTAAAAAAAATCAATTTAGCAAGTGTAGATAAAACAACCATTTACCCTTTTTCCTTTTTTTTTAATTAAAAAATAATTTAGCAAGTGTAGATAAAAACAACTATTTACGCTTTTTTCCTTTTTTTTAATTAAAAATTAATTTAGCAAGTGTAGATAAAAACAACTATTTACCCTCTTTTCTTTTTAACTAAAAAATAAATTAGCAAATGTAGATAAAAACAACCATTACCCTTTTTTTTAAATTTAATCCTCCATTATAATTTTGACTTTAATAAATAAGTTTGAATTTCTTACCCCCCTTCTTGTTACATGTTTATTTATTATTATTTTTTTTACCACATGTTCTACTTAGACTTAGGTTTTAATTTCACTAGGTTGGGCGACA
>SNQJ01S0151851.1:9091-23126 GCA_010110895.2 Picea sitchensis
ATATATATAATATTATTCACATTCATCGACCTTTTTCACAAGGTCCATTCACATTTCTGGGTTTGCCACAATACTTGGCCAGTATAGTTATTTTTACAGACAAGGGTAAACAGGGTGTTACACAGGATGTTAATGGAATGATGTCGAAGAACCCAAGGGGCTAAGACTCAGAGTGAATATTAAATCCATACTTGCAATAAGGAAAATTATGCAAAAATTGTTAAGTTTTCCTCTCTTTCAAAACTCTCAACCCTCAAATATTCTCATCTTAGATAATAAAAACTATTGGCTCCAAGAGGCTTATGTCCATGAGCCTTTCAACCAATTTAGATTAAAAGGTGGGTGAGGTGGTGAATTATAAGAAAAACAAGATAAGCATATAAGGCACTATAGAGAATGAATATTATAGCTTATGGAATAGAACAACGTTTTGAGAAATTAAGAATTCAACAATTCTAACAGATATAACAGATCATTAAAATGTAATCCAAACATTTAAACATCTTCAACTATTCAAATGCATAACTTTGTATATCATTTAAACATATGAAGAAATGACAAGAAATGGTCATTTGTTAACAATAACTCACTTCTATGTCATAGCCATACACCACACAATTACATTGAATATGTTTCATAACTTGTTGTTTGAGATTTTATCAATGGGCATATGTTACAAGAAGCCAAATGAGAGGGGTATATTTTACAAGAACGCAATGCACAAAAATAAATTACGGACTAAAACATAACACATGGGATGAATATCATGAAGCTTGTTTTCTTTACTATATGTCTTTGCCCGAGGGATGTGTTAAAAAACTTTGGTTGTAAGAGACTCTTAAATTTACCAAAGTGTCGACCATGAGAATGAGCTCCTTATATTACTTTATAGACGTCTTTGTTTGTGAGAAAACCATTCATTTAATACAATATTGCTTCTTGAAATTGAATACAACTTATCGATTTCTTGATACCACCTCTGGTTTTCCCACTGATTTTACCTGGTAAAAGTATTTTTACCACCAGAGGTAACATGATAACACTATTGTGGGGTGTTTTCTCTTTGTCCAATTGATCTTATGTCTGGATTCTTATAAATGGCTTGATTGGACCCTTGACTATTGCGTTGGACACATTCAATTGTCGAAGAGTTGAGGTTCTTGGCTAGCTGGAAGAACATCCAAACTTTTCCTCTCAGCCACCACCACTCATCAATGTAGAGTATCATTGACCAACTCTTTGAATTATCTGCCTCAAGATTTTGTAGAGAGTTGGTCAATTGATACAACTGCACCTTAGGGTAGATTCTTGAATGTCCCTCTATTCTCAAATTTAATATAGTGATAACAAAGAATGACATTCCTTCCTTTGCAAACTACATAACAAACTCCCTAGAGGTATATAGCTAGGATGGTTGATGGTCTTATCCTAAGAGGAGAGACTGAGTAGGTGTGTCATCCTCTATGACACTTGGCATTCGAGTAATTAATCTTTAGAAGCTAAATTGCTCGCATATTGGTTCCTTCCTATTCCTTAGGATTTCTCTTATATGGGATCAACATGTGCTTGTGGAGACAACTGATAGAGTGAAGTGATTCACTACACCTAGCATGATACTCTAAAATCTGTAGCTTGTGTGGGTGTGCATGAGGAGTTAATGATCCTTGTCTTTTATCAACTACATGTGACAATACAATGATTGGTGAAATGACCTAGATGTGAGGCCAAATTTGTTGTTGTATGTCGTCTTATCCCTAATTGATTTGGTGTGTCGTTCCTATATTCCTGACCCTCTTGAAACATATTTCCTTGTGCCTTTTTATGAACATGCGTCATCTTCCAATGGATTAGTTCTTTTTAAAGTTTGGGAGGAGGCATGAAATTTTGAGTGATGTCATGATCATGTCAGCATGGCCCCATAGACACGTGGTAGCTTCAGGTTGGTCCATGTTAATAATGATCTGGCTCCGAGGCCAGTCTACTCGTAGCTGAGTTGGATATATTGACTGGAGTTTGAGAGGGCCCTCTTTGTATAGGTGCTAGTCATGAAATCACTCTAATAGGTTCCCTTTTGGCATGCCATGTTGTCTCTGATGTTTCCCAGTGTCCCAAGTGTATTATTGATTTAGCTCCATGTGGTGCTCAGTGGAAAAAAAGGTGTGTGCTAAGTGGGTAGATAGGTGGTTAGACAAAACTGGAATACCACTTTCATGACCTAAGAGGATTTTTTTTTCCCTCTGTGCTCTTGTCATGTGATGCCATTCATCCCATGATATGTGTCTCTCGAAACCATCATCGCATCCCTTATGCTTGTTATCCCTCACGTAGCTTCATGATGCGACATTTATCACCCACCATAGATATTACCCATTGTAGTCATTGGATGATCGAGTTCTGCACCTTCACTACTGCTTGATTCTTAGGCCCTAGTCCCATGGTATAACGTTTTTCTAAAAAGGGATTAAGTCGTTTAAGGGCATGACTATCCCTGGTTTATCTCTCGATAAGCACCCAGACGCTTGAAAATTCTCCTCAGGCCCTTAGAGCATGATTTTTTCTGTTGATTACTCTAGGGCGCTTCAAAATCTCCTAGCTCTTTCTGTCTAGGAGCTCTGTAAACTTTCCTTCTATTTTTATTTTTCCCAATTATGTCCTTGTAATATTTACCATCCTGTAGGTTCAAATCTAGTGTAACTAACATCTACTCCATTGGGGACAACATACTCCCGTGGTCTGCTGAGACCTGTAGAACAAGTGTCTTCCACTATTGGGTTACAGAGTTTGTGTTAAGATGATAGGCCCCCCCATACGCCTAAAAATTGATCTGATAGGTAAGACAAATGCTCAAAAACTTACAATGTTATAGCCCTGCCCACTTGCTTTTGCAATCAATGGTGAATGAAGTAAAATAAAAAATTCATGAAAATAAATGGGAAAAAAGATATTTATGTACAAGTAAGAAACTCTATAGTTTTCAATAATGTAAGAAATGTTTGAGGAATATCCCATTTATAGGAACCCCAAACAACTCTCCATTTGGTTGAGCCAATTCATATGTGTTATTATCTTGAGCTACAACAACTTGAAAGGGTCCAAGCCAGAGATTGTCATATTTTCCATGTTTTCCCTTTGCTTCCCTTATGGCATCCCACTTTAGAACTAGGTCTCATGTTATGAATATTCTTTCTTTGGTCATCTTGTCAGATATTTATTTCTTTCTTTCTTGGTGAACTTGGGACTTTATCTGTACCTGATCATTTACTTGTTGTACCTCAATCAACTGGTTAATTTTTCTTCACATATCATCTAATACTTCCTCCTCATCTTGTAGTAATTTCATCACATGGAGGACGAGTTGGATAGGGAATATGGATTCTAGTCCATACACCAGTTGAAAAGGAGAAGTTCCTATGGACCACTTTATGCTCACTCTATCTTCCCAAACTACATATTTTAGAAGGGAATCCCATGCTTTTTTGTTTTGGGACAACATTTTCTTGATAATCTTGATGAGATTATTATTGGAGGACTCAACTAAGTCGTTTCACTATGGATAATAAGTTGTAGAGTGCCCAAGATCTATGTTATAATTTTGACAAAATTGCATCAGCTTGACATACTTGAAGGTTTGTGCATTATCAATTATGATCTCTCTTGGGAATCCAAATCTATCCAAAATGTTCTCCTCAAGGAAATTGATGATGATTTTGTTGGTTGCTACCCTTGTGGGGATATATTCTACCCACTTAGTTAAATAATTCGTGGTTGTTAAAATCCATTTATATTTCCCACTCTAATTTGGATTGATTTCACCAATAAAATATGATCCCTATTGTTGAAAGGGTTTCTCTATTTTGACAGGCATGAGTGAAAGAGGTTGAAACTTATGCCTTCATGCAAACATTTGGCGCTCCACACATGCTCTAACCATCAATTGACATCATAAAACAATGAAGGCCAATAATAACCAACCCCAAGGATCTTGCATGCAATATCCGTCCAAGCATGGTGACCCACATGTACTCCCTTATGAAACTCAATGGCAATGCCTCCAGTCTCCTCTTCAATGAGGCAATTTAATAAAATTCCTCATGGCTCCTTCGAAAAAATATTTTCTCCCAAAATGCAATACTCCATCGCCTTGAGTTTAATAGACTTAGCCTTATCTTTGTCCCATGATACTGGACAACTTAAATGTTAGTTATACAATGACTTCTTCTACTAGTCTTGGCTATCCCATATCTCATATTTTTTGCAACATGCATCTTTCAATTAGTTTTTTTACAATATCATGAATGCATTTGTAGTTTCCTATTAAATTTGATACATCTTTCTCCAATTCTTCCCCTTTCTTCTAGAAATTGGTTAGTGATTCATATTTTGGCCTATTTTATTTCTCAGTCATTATAGGAAGTTCTTAAGGTGCATTTGGGTTCTCTTATTTCGACCTTTTAATATTTTTCATGCCTACACATATACTCTACAACTCTATATTTTTGGTATTGACTTTGTCTAACATCTCTAACAATTGTTAAGATAGGTCCAAAAAATGCTTTAGGTTAGTGTACAATTTTTTTAAAGTGGCCTCTTTCACTTCAATGGTGTAGGCCCTAAATTTAAAAATGTTGTCTCTATCTCCTTTTTAGTATATTACCTCTTCTTCTAGGGTTTTGATCGTGGATTTATACTCTTCAATATATTTGGCCATGTATCTAATATTCTTCTTAGAGGCTTGAGAAAATTCCACTCCCTCTAATGCTAGAGCTATTGAATCTTCCCTGATGTCCATAAATAATCATGTCTCTATCAATGTGAGCACTAGAGCACCTAGAATGGGAATTTTATTTAGAGATTGCTTAAAAATTATTCCTTTATCCTTGTAATATATGTAAGAGTTAAGTCTAGTTTCTTTGTCAGCCTTGGAAGGAGTGAATGGTCCCAATTCTGTATCTCCTTGAGGAAAATGGCCTCCAATTAACATAGTGGGAGAAGTACATTTAGATGGTTTTGTGTCCATGGGATCATTGCATTGAGACTCCCACTGAGCTTTCTTCTCTTTCTCTTCTTTCTTCCCCATTTCTTCTTCATCTCGCTTTGATTTTTCTTATTATATTTTCTTAACCTCATTTGTTCCTCTTTTTGTTTCTATCCTCTTCTTCTCTACCTTTGTTGTTTCCTTGGTTGCAACCTCTTATTCTTGTTGAACTCGTAATGCTTCAACTTCCTTCTAAATCCTTTCCTTCTCAGTTCATGCCTTAGTTGCATCTTCTTTCTCATATTTCTCATTTTCCAATTTCTCCCCATAATATGGATAGGATCATGATATAATTTTTCATCTATCTCGACACTTTATGGGTGGAAAATACTAAAGGAATCAACTTGCAAGGCCATTTTAGTGACAGGTCCTAGTTTGGAAAATTGGGGTCCATAACCTTCTAGAGCCATTTTGAGACATTAAATGACATTTTTGGGGGTTACATGTCCAAAAAAATTTATCACACCCTTGTCGATGTTCTACATTTTGAGAATATTCCAACGATGCAAAACTCACCTCAATCAAAGCTCGTATGCAAAAGTTATGTCTCCCGCAAGTTGAACTACCTTGTTGACCACCATGGTATGAGTGGATGCCACATCAATCCCCATTACTAAAAAATGTGGGGCTAGACACGTACGAAATTTGAAGAAGATTATAGAAGGTCCAAACCTGATCACTAATTGAGGGTTGATGAAATCAAAACCTAAAACCTAGATGACTATTGGGCTATGTTAAATATCGAGCCGTTAGGAGGAGAAATGGTTCCTTTCTTTTATAATGTACTTATTCCATGATCGAGGAGGACCTCAGTGGCCACCCACCTTTTCCAATTAACTCAAAACATTTTTATGGAAACTTATTATTTTTAGTAGTTTTTCGGTTCCTCAACTTCCAAGGCCATTTTGAGGGCCTAAACATTGTTTTTTTGCGATCGGGCACCTCAATGATAGTCGAAGGCTCTCATTAATTCCCCTAAATGAAGCTATTCATCAATACCTTTCCAATGAGCTAACGCTCAAAACGAAGATCTTATGCAAAAGTTACGACCCTGGGAAGTTGATGTACTAACTTATCCCAACAAGGCCCACATGACTTTTGGTGCTTCATCTCCCAGGGTTAGGTTTTTGAATGTCTAGGATTTTGGCATTCATGTTTATTGTAAAAGGGCCTTTAGAACCTCATTGTATTCATCTTCTTGTGAATGGGTGTCGTCACATCTCTTCTCATAGATAAGCTGCCACAGTTCTAGCAAGCTTGTTTTCAGTGTGCATTTTACAGTTTCAACATATTTCTTATTTAATATAATTCAAGTTTTACTTATCTCTATTATTGTTCACCGTGTCTCTGTGTTAATGTTATAAATCTATATTTTCATTTTGTTCCACTCCTAAATCCAAATCATTCCATAGTTCAGAAGATAATCAAAGTAGTTGTGTTTGAGAGTATAACATAGGTGGTAGGAGATTTTGTAGTAGTTGTGCAAGCCAGAATGTCAAAGGGAACTCCATACTGAGTGCCCCTTTCTTTGTACTTGCTTTCCATAGCTGAAGAAAAGAGAGAAGAGCATAGGCCTCACCTTCTAGTTGGTTTTTCTCTAGTATTAAGTTTCTCAGGATACATCTTGTGTTCAATTGTGTGGATCATGCATATATATTTTTCCTATTCTTTCAGTTTCCATATTCATTTATTTTCATAACAGTTTACAAATCACATGGGCATCAAATCAGTTCTCTTTGGGGTATTTGTGGAAAGTTGTAGGATCTGAGAATTGTATTAAGAGTAAAGTACGTTCTGAACAAATAGAAGATATATTTTCAAGGATGGAAGATAAATTTGTTGATATCTCTTGCAATATGGTCCTTCTCATGGCATATCTAGAAAAAAAAAACTTGGACCATTATTGCAACCCAAATGTCCAAGCACACCCTTAATTCTAGTGTGTCATTATTTTGGAGGATAACTAATGGACCATACAAGGATCTAAAAGTCTTCATGAATCCAATATTATTAATTAGCTTAGTCAACTATCACTTCAATTTTTCCAACTGGAGTCCAAAAAATCGATAGCCTATTTAGAAGCAGAACACTTATTCAAGCTCAATACAATGATCAACAATGCATCTAGGTGGGAGAACTTTAAGAAAATACTTAGAAATATAATCTAGAAACTTGTACAACACATTGGCAAGTGCTAGTGGAACAAACATCCCCACTCCAATAAATGTTACAACATAAAGCTAAGAATTTTGATGCCAAGTTTCTCTCTTTATGCTTAATGTAAAAACCATCTACACCTTTCCATCTAGCTTCCTTCCTTCTTGTTGGGCACACAACATAATTCTTCTATCCACCCAGTATCATGAAGTTATCCAAAATGGTCTAATTTCTCTTTAGGATATCAATCACGACTTCAAAGTCATCCATTTACAATACTATGAAAATTGCATGGTCCTTCCATTTTATCCAACTAAATGTGAACTATGAATTAAACCCCAAGCTACTAACTACTACCTTAGCCTTAGAATTGATCACCTTAACTCAAGCACTACATGATCGGAGTTCACTTGCCAACACATTCTTTAAGAAGCTGTATGAAGCATCGAAATCCACCAATGCTTGCACCATTCTTCCGTTGACAATCAAGGCCACATAGCAAATCTGATTTACGTTTTGGCGACCGAGGAACCTATTCTTTGCAAAGGCTCTTCTAAGAAGGGTTGCTCCCTTCTATCTGCCACAAAAGTCATCTGCACACAACTTACCAAAGAAATTGAACTACAACACTCAGAAACCAAAAAGTATATTATAAAGGAACATTCTAAAACACTACACATTATAAGGAAAACATTCAACAAATCCAAGGATTGGACAATTTACTCCCTATCGAATTTTACAATTTCGCATTCAAAACCACGTATATACCTTGAAGTTAAACCCCCAAAAAAATGTTTTAAAAGAACTATCAATGATTTCTATGCAGTAATATTTTGCATTTTTAGAGGGGAGTGGTTTCTGTACATTTATCTTTGTATACATGCGAGCCCGTTTAATCAGGTTGAAAAATAGACTAAATATATCATTAATGGAATTATAGATTTGGATTTTTGGGTACATCCATTAATAGTTGTGCAACAGGTTGATGTTTATTATATTTATTAAGTCAAAAGCTTTTATTTATTGATAATAGGCATATTTAATAGGTCTTTAGTGCTTAATCAATTTTGTATGGACAATATTAAATATGGATGGAATATTTTTAATCATCCCAATAAATCAATGGTTGTGATTTCAACCACTAACTTCCTCACTATTATAAAGGCATCAGTTTACATGTTTATTTTTTTACTTTTACTTGATCATATTTAAAATTTACTATGGTGGCTTCCTCACTATTATAAAGGCATCAGTTTACATGTTTATTTTTTTACTTTTACTTGATCATATTTAAAATTTACTATGGTGGCTAGCTGATTGCCAAGTCTGAGTGATTAACAAAAATTAAGGTTTTGTTACAAAGTGGAGAGATGTCATGTGCAGCCGTGAGTTTCATTTTATGGCCACCTTTCATTTTATGGTAGCTTTTCATTTTCTGGTCAAATCAATTTTGTTAGTAAAGTTTAAAAAGATATACATACCCTACCTGATATGACTAAAAAAATTGATAATGAMTTTTCAACCTMSCATTGATGATATTTCACTTCATGATCTTGTTRTTACCTTTGACATCACTGTAAAAATCATGCAATTTTTTCATTCAAGCCAGAAAATTCTGGCATGGCCGAGCCTCAAATCAATGACATGGAGCGCAATTCATCAAGATGAACCAATGGTATAAGACACGTCTAGAGAGTGAATTTCAGATTTTTTTGAAGGTAACGTAATGTTTTGGAGYATAAACGAAACGAATCCCTTCCATACAGGAAAACTCGTACCTTTTACCTGTGGAAAGCAATAACGTCGCTGCCTCGTCCCTGTGTTTTCGAATATTAGGTTAAGAATCCAAGTACGGAGCAATTGCATTGAGTATGATAGATAACGGAAAGCAAAAGGACCATTGACTGTTATTCTAATGCATTGGAATTCGCAAAAGAGATTTTCCACGTCATAAACGCAGTTGCAATCTCCGCTCTGGACATAGTCTTTTCGTGGTGCGTAGGCTTTGTATGAAAGTGCGCAGGCCCACTCCATCTCTATCTTTTCTATGTTGCACAGCCTCTGCTCCACTATCACCTGTCTTACTTTCTCTACAGCTGCACACCACACAGCAGCCTTTCAAAGCCTCCAGAACCCTTCATTTTGTCTTTGCCGGTCAGAAAAATGTCTCAACCACCCCCATGTAATGCCGGTTATATTATTCAAAAGTTTACACGCAGCATTCATCATTTCTCGTCAGAGAAAATGATTCCACCCAGCTGCCAAAAAATCAGATTTGGAGATTTTTGGGAGGATAGTAGAGTATGAAACCGTATGATTTTAGGTTTGGGCCGCGTGGTCATGTCGGTTTTTTAGTTTTTGTTTAGAATAGATATGACACGAGTCACGCCTCAATTACTCAATGTAAGATGTACAGATCTGAATCTCTAGTGTTTACCACAGAACAGGCTAAGGCAAGCTTTCTTGCTTTCCATGACGCTTAACCATGTGATGACCCCATGTGCACGGTGACGAAACCGAGAGCATGTGTGCTCGTTCCTATAAATCTTCCTTAAACCCTTCCATAATTCCACCATTGAGCAAAGAAACGCACTGATTCTTGTCTCTCACTCGCTCAACTTCATCTTTTCCACCATCTTGGTACTTGGGCTTTAGGTTTTCTTAGATTTTTTGACATGACTAACTACGTACGCTTTTCGGTTGGCATTCTTGGTACTGCTACTCTTTTTCATTTTTTTTAAGTTTTAGCCCTGAAAACACTTTCATTCTCTGCATTTTAGGTTTCAGTTCGTTTGTTGTGTTTTCACCTGCATAGATTTGACCTTAAATGCTTGTTAAAGGATTGAACAATGGCTGAAAACTCGAGCGCTTTGTATTGTTTTATGTAATCAGGAAACGCAGCTTCCTTGCTGCTGTATGGAGCGCCAATGTAAGGCCTGTCGTTTTTATAACTATATTTCAGCTAATGTGGTCATGTACATTGAATTATAATTCTAACTAAATATTTCTATGCAGCGTTACGTTTAGGAGAGTGGTTAAGAAAGGATCGACAGAGGATTTCTCAGGCTTTCCCTATGCAATAGCTCTGTTAAATTGTCTCCTCTACACGTGGTATGGCTCACCCCTGATCAGTAACAGCTTCGAAAACATCTTGGTATTGACTGTCAATGGAGTTGGAATCATTCTCGAGCTTATGTTCGTTTGTATATATCTGAAATTCGCTCGAGGCCAATCCAAGGTACGTTTGAAGCCTCATATTCTCTTATCAGTTCATTAATAATATTCATCAGTTTCTCGATCAGCGAAGTAAGGACGTTGAACTAATGATCTTACAGCTTCTCCGAAATATTATCAGGATATATCAGAGGACTGCTAAGTGTCGAACAAAGAGCTCAGGCAATTTATTTCATGGAGGAATTCGGATGCGCTCATTAATCTGCAGCCCAATATATTATGTTTTTCTGTTGTTATATAACTTTGTATTTATGTCAATCGAAGGCAGAGACTGACATGAATAGATTGGATTGATTGTTTGTTGTTCAGTTAGTAATGGCGAGAACAGTCGTGGGTGTGATGATAGTGTTTGCCTCTATCGCAACAGTTTCTCTGCTTGCTCTTCATGAACACAAGCATAGAAAAATGCTGGTAGGGACTTCGGGAATGATAGTCACCGTGGTTATGTATGCTTCTCCACTTTCCATCACTGTAAGTATATTTAACGGCGTTCTCACATTCAGCAGTGGAATTTATAAGGTTTTATTGTCATATTTGAATCAAATACTTCCTGACGAGTACCCCATTCTTTAACATGGACAGAAATTGGTGATACAGACTAAGAGTGTGGAGTTTATGCCGTTCCATTTCTCCCTGTTCGCATTTATTAACAGCTGCTTATGGATGGCTTATTTCCTTTTCGACAAGAACCTCATCTTGGCGGTAACATCAATATAAAGCAGCCTTTTCTATATATTTTCTTATATTTTTCAAGGAATCGTAACTAAAGATATCTGTAAAAACTGAGTTTCATACTGTGTTGCCGTCAATGCAGTCTCCAAATATAATTGGTGTACCATTGGGAATAGGTCAGATAGTGCTGTATTGTATATACCGGAAGCAACCAGGTCTTGAAGACAACGAAATAATGGACCGGCATGATCCAGAGATTGGATTGAAAGAGAAAGCCAATGAAGAAAAAACAAATTCTAACAACTCAACAGAGCGTGCAAATGGGGACCGACGTCTCTGAAAATAAACCCAGAAGTCGCTGAGACATGCATTCGATTAGCCAAAATTGTCGAAATGTTTGAAATCGGGGTGCAGGAGTCTGACACTAATTTATGGTAGTGTGCATCCTATGGGATCTACTGCATGCAACGTTTATTAGGTTTTTTTTGTTTTTTGTTTTAGGCGGGGGGGGGCAGTATGAAGGTTGTAGCGCTGTTTGTCACTGGAATTTAGCGTTGTTTGTCAAAATACATTTAGTGGTCTTTTAGGGATTTCCTTATCCTTTTAGATTGCTTTACTCTGTTGAAGTACTTCCACTATTCTTCTGTACAACTGATTTGCTTATGAAAATGAAGAGTACAGCAATTTGGAATTGGCCTTAGCGTGTCTTTGGGTAGCATTGTTTATATCTGTGGGATTATTTAAGATGATAATGAGATGTGATTATTATTTTTTTTTTTTAATTTTATTGGAAAATTGAAGAGATTAAAAAAATAAATGGATCTTGAGCAGTGAGCAAATTAGTCTAAATGTTCAGGAATAGTGTTCACAATCTACTATTAAAGTATTTTAATTTAAAAATAAAAATAAAAACTGTGTTTACCATAGTTGTAGGGAGCATTTCCAATATCTTTGAAATTTGTATGGGAGTTTGGAAAATAGTAGAAAATTGCTGGGAATTGTTTTGGAAACTTGGGAATTTTTGGGGAACTTCAATATCAAGAAAATGGTAGCTTGGAACTAATTTTCTAAATAAAGAGTTTTAAATTAAAATTCTATTCAATTAAAATAAAATGTAAATATTTTTATTCCATTATTACAAATATTTTCATTATATTTATTTTATAGACTAAACTATACTAAATATTATTTTAAAAATTATTTAAGTAAAAAAAATTAATGCTATTCACTTTTATAGTTGTGGATAAGAATTTTTTTAATGCATGTGTGTTTTTCTCCAAGCCCACTAAACATGAAAGTAGAATAAATCAGTACCCTATCCATGACAAACATTTGCTTCAGTTTGTTGTTACTATCAACCAACCATATCATTGACTTTTAAAGAATAATGCTTCAAATTTACAAAGATGTTTGAAGTTTATATATGTAAAGTTTAATTTTTAAAAGATGTTAAAACTTTATATAAGTATTTTTAATTTTGTTTCTCATTTTCTAATGGAATCTTTATAGATGTTAAACTTTCAATATTGTGTTAAATATATTCATATAATTATTAGTACAAAATAAATAATAATTTCAATATTGTAGTTGTATACATTGTAAACTAAAATATATTTTTATATATTTTTTAATACATATTATTGTCCCTCCCAACTTCACTTTCCTGTAAATTTGACGGAACAACATAAATGTTTACTATTAAAATATTTGAATTAAAAAAAAAAATCAATATTTACAATCTATATGAATTTTTTTTAAATAAAATATTTGAAAAACCATATTAAAATTCAGTTATCTTAGCAAGTATAAATCTAAAATTTTATAAAATCTATAATATCAAAATTAATAAATGTATTAAACTTATAACTAAAAACTTATGCTATGTAATAAATGGTTATTTAATGTCACGATGGAAGGTGACCAATACCTATTAGTGCGACGCTAAGGATTTTATTAAATTGTTAATGAGGGATTTAGTGTAGCTTGGATGGTTGTAAGGAATGATTGTTATCCTCCCCACCCTGGTTCAATTCTCATAACGACATGAATAAAGCTCATAATGAGTATGTTGTAATGGCTTCGAGCCTATATGTATTAGAAAGTTGCCTTTGATTCAAAAAATTGAATCACAGGGCAACTGTTATTTCCTCTTGAAAAAAAAAAATTGTAGCCATTTGGAGAACTTAAGAATTTATTGGAACTCTTAAAGCCATGATATATATGTCACTCATTACTTTTGAAGTTCATCAATTGGTGTTATCATAGGAAAGGTACATGGTTGTAAATGCTAATTTATTAGGTTCATGGTAGGACAAAATTTGAAATGAGGATTGTTGGTCAAGAGATTCAATGGTATCCTTAGTTCTCCATCTTGGTGGAGGAGGAGGATGTAAAGAGATAGCCTCCTCGCCCAAGGGTTTCTCTTTTAAGGATGTAGTCAATACAAAGGCCTCTATGGTCACATTGAATCATCTTCCCAATGTGTATATCGTGGATAAAATAGAGGAGGTTATTGTATTGCAAGTAAGGGAGGAGATAGTCTATGACCTCTTTTCATATTATGAATCAAAATTGGTAATCGTATTGGTTTAATGTTCTCTAGTATCATACATTATATTTGTACCAATAACTATTGTTTATTAAGGTTTTTAATTGTTCAATTTTACAATGTTGTTGTTAATTAGAAATTTTTCAAAGAGATTCCATGGTTCTAGGGAATAAAGGGTCCTTTTGTTACCCCATGTCTCCCATGATTTAACCCATCCAATATATTTGTCACTAATATACCTATTTGGGTCTATCTTTTCAATCTTCCAATATGTTTTTGGGATTTAATAGTTTATGAAGACATCAATAATACCTTGGGTAGATATTTAAAAATAGATATAAATAGGACCAAGCTTGGCCTTTTTACATATGCATGCATATGTGTAGAGA
>SNQJ01S0151852.1:23020-39741 GCA_010110895.2 Picea sitchensis
GAAGGGCAATGAGTTGGCCTGATGCCAGGTAAGCATGAATGGTGCAATTTAGGGTTATAACACTCATATACAACATGACATTTCTATAAATAAGGTTTTCCCAAAATAACATTACAAACTTCGAGAGGAGAAAGATCACACAATACCTCATGTTTGAAGGGCTTGATGCTGTACGACAGGTGACACTATTGGTTGATGCGAATATCGCTTCCTTGGCGGAGCCATCTAATGGTGTAGGGCTGTGGGTGTGGTATTGTTAGCAGGGATAATGGTTTGATGACCTCTTGTGAGATGAGGTTCTTCTAGCCACCGCTATCAACGATAACATGCAACGCGGTGCCTTTTACCCACATCTGTGAATGAAAGAGGCGCTCGCCTTCTTCTGGCTCATTTGGTTCACCGGGCTGGACCTTGGTGGTAGCAACGGTGGCACTAGGTTCTGCATCAATGATCTATCTCCTTCTTTTTGGTTCTAACCTCTAGTCAAAACCCAAATCTGATTTAGAGGATTTCACCTCAGCCACCAACGATTGCTTCGAGCAACAATCAATAGTGTTATGACATGGGCTCTTATGGAAGTCACACCACTTCCCAGTATCTTTCTTTTTCTTTCTAGAGTCCTTATTTTCTTGCATCCTAGACTGGTTGTATTGAGTCTATCCATCTTTCCTCTGTCCTTTTTTCTACGGGTTGGGGCTGCCCTTTACTTTCTTTTGATGTGCAGGGTTTCTAGGCCCAAATTGAAGCGTCTTTTGTTTAAGATTTTGATCAATTTTGATGACATATCGATAGGCCATGCCCAAGGACGAGATGTCCAAAAACTCCATTTAGGCTTGGATGTATCTATGCAGACCACTGCGATACTTGAACACCATATTTTTCTCAGAATATTTGATACCCAACTTGGTGCACAAGGTATGGAATATATTTGTGAACTTTGACACTGCTTGGTCTCTTTCCTGCCATAGTGTGGTCCATTTTGTATAGAGGTCATTATAACTTATGACAGGGTAGTATTGTTCCTTGATATCATCCCTGAAGGAATTCAAGGTGACCGCGACTGTAAATAATAAGGGTTCCTCTATTTCCTTTTTCTCACAAAAATTCTCCCACCAATCCTTGACATGAGGAATGACTTTGAGGAGCGCAAACATAATATTTTCTCTGTTCAAAAAGTTATGGACATAAAAATACCCTTCTAGAAAATTCAACCATTTGTCTACAACATATGCGTCTATATAACCTTAAAATATAGGAATATCAAAGTTGATTTGTATCTTGAAGGGGGTGGTGCCTCCACTTTAGGAAGATGCATTGCCTCTTGGTAGCCGCCGAAGGATTTGCGGAAAACTATCCATAATTTCATTCCTCCATTGCATGAGGGATTCCTCTATTGCGTGAGGGATATCTTGTCCCGTAGTATTTATTTTATCCTACCATGGGAGGTCACTTCGGCATGTGAGATATTTTGTCTTCAAGAGAAACAAGCTCGAGACCCAATTCTTTGTACCCCGACCTCGTTGGGGACATGCATTAAGAACGACAAGGAGCAAACCGTTCTGATACCACTGATCCAGATTTTATGAGAAGAACGAAATGAATAGAGATTATTATTATTCTTAACACAAAAACAAAATAATAGCAAAGATACAATAAAACTGATTTCTATTCAATAAGAAAATGTGTTCAAACTGTAAAATGCAACATAAAACAAGCTTGTTAGAATGGTGGCAGCTTATCTCTAAGAAGAGATGTGACGACTATGCTCATTCAAAAGAAGATGGTTACATTGAGGCTCTCCAAGATTTTTTTACAATAAACCATAATTCCAAAACCCTAGACATCCAAAAACCTAACCCTAGGAGATGAAGCGTCAAAAGCCATGTGGGCCCCGTTGGGGTAAGTTAATACATCAACTTCCCGGGGTCATAACTTTTTCATACGATCTTTGTTTTAGGTGCACAATAGCTCATTGGAAATGTATATTTTAGGAATACACATGTTGTCGTAATAATTTGACTCCGATAACAATATGACTGTGGATCACCCTAAAAACGTTGTTTAGGCCCTGAAAATGGCCTTGGAAGTTGAGGACCCGAAAACTAGAAAAAAACTGCCAAACTGGAAAAATTCCAAAATGAGCCAGTTGGAATAGGTGGGAGGACATCGAAATCAATTTGGATCAATCCTCCCCCCTTAGGAATCAATGGTCTCCATTGTGTTGAGTTCTCCCTTCATATGAGGAAATTTCTGTTGATTTGGCCTTGGGTGAGCCACTTTCCTTGATGCAGGAGCTGCCTTGCTTTGACCACTCAATAAAGCTAGATCCTTTGCTGGAGAGTGCCCTTGACCTATGTGTCCAAAATATGATCACTAAGTTCCTATTTCATGGAGTCAGGGTTGAGATCTGTGGGTATCAATTGTTATTGTATCTTTGAGGTGTCCAATAATGGTGGGAAATATGGTCGAAGGAGATCCATGTTGAACACTGGGTGCAGGACAAGGAAAGGGGGAATTTTGAGCTCAAAAGAATTGTCACCCACAACCTTGGTGATGGTGTAAGGTCCATAAAGGAGTGGGTGAATCTTCCGATGGGGCCTTGTAAGGAATTATTTCTGCAAGTGCAACCACACTTTGTTTCCCACCTGAAATTTATATGGCACTCAGTGTTGATCATGGTGTTATTTGTACTTCGCATTGGCCTTCTGTAAAATATCTTGAACATGTCGGTGGATGTGCTAGATACACTCAATTAACTGAGAGGCTTTGTCAGCTTCAGTTGGAGTAGAATATGAGTCGGCTGGGGTGGCCGCAAGAGGTAGTGCAACATCCAGGGGACCCAATGGTTGGAATCCAAACCTAACCTGAAAGGGGCTATGGCTGATTGAGCTATGTAGGGATCAGTTGTAGCGATGTTGAAATTAATGAAGACTCTCATCCCATGTGTGGGGGTGCTTGGAATTGTACATGCGTGGTATATGAATGATCATCTGATTAACGACCTCAGTTTGGCCATTTTTTCGGGGGTGGAAGGCAATGGATTTGGTGAGCTTGGTGTCCAACAGTGACTAGAGGATCGACCAGAATGTTCTGATGAAATGACTGTACCAATTTGAGATAATGGTTTTTTGGATTCCAAAATGTATCCATACTCATTCAAAGAAGAGCTTGGTAGTGGCCTCTGTTGTGATGCTCTTCTTGCAAGTGCCCATGATTGCCATCTTGGAAAAGCGATCAAAAACCACAAAAACAAAGTTATTTACCCTCTTGGTGGACAGAAGGCCTGACATGTAGTCCATTGAGATGGATTCCGATGTCTTGTTAGGATTAGGTAGGGGGATGTACATGCTCTGTTTCTTAGTGGTCAGTTTGGAAATAGTGCAAGAAGTACAGGATTTGATATACTTGTTGACATAATGTCAAAGTTTCGGCCAGTAGAAATGTTTTTGCAACATCGCCACTGTCTTTTCAATGTCGAAATGTCTTGCCACCTGATTGTAGTGGGCCTCCCAAATCATCTTCACTCGCTCGCTCGATGGAACACAGATATGGCCCAGTTGGCACAATAGCCCATCCTAAAGATGGAAATTAGCGACGACTAAGTTTTTTCCCAACATTTGGTATGTGGTGGCGAAGTTAGGTTTTGTTTCATAGAGGTTGGGCCATCCAAAGGTCTCATGGCCACAAGAGTTTAACACCATGGTGACTGCCGCGATAGGAGGTCGACTGAGGCGATAAACGAATCGGTTGGTACTTCCTATTTTATACTTGATGTTGAGGTAGAACTGCTGCAAGTACGTGGACTACTTCTCATGACGGTCATTCTACAATTTTCCTTGTGTCTGCATGAACTAGAGTGGCTTATGATCCGTGTGGATGATTGTCTCCTTTCTGATAATGTAATGTCTCCACTGACGATAGGCTTTCACAATGGAGTAAATTTCTTTGTTGTAAGTAGGGTACTTACATACATCATCTGATAGTGTCTCAACTTGATAGGCCATAGGGTGGCCATTCTGAGTGAGAATTGTGTCCACAACATAGTCTGAAGCATATTTCTCGATCTCAAAAGGTTGTTGCAGGTTCGGTAATGAAAGTACTAGGGCTGAGAAAAATAATTGTTTTAAATCATTAAACTCTTGTTGCTGCGAAATGCCACACAATTTTTTTTCCTTACCACCACCCCTGGTTACTTGGCTGAGGGCCCATGCAATGTGGGAGAATCCCAACATGAACCTGCGATAGAAATTGACAAGGCCTAAGAATCTCTAAAGATTAGTGAGTGTGGTTGGGGATGGTCAGTCACAGATGAGCTATATCTTGGATGGATCCACATGCTGACCATGTTGATCCATGATGTTGCCTAGGTATTGGACCTTGTCCATGTCAAAGGAGCATTTTTCCAAGTTGGCATATAGCTTGTTCTGTTGCAGGGTGTGCATAACTTGTTGAATATGATGCAAATGTTCCTCCCAAGTCTTGTTGTAGATGAGGATGTCATCCAGATAAACCACTAAAAAATTATTGGTGAAAAGTCACAGGATATCGTCCATCATCCTCATGAAATTTGTTGGAGCATTTGTCAAACTAAAGAGCATGACAAGCCATTCAAAAATACCTTATCTTGACTTGAAGGTGGTCTTCCATACATCTTCCTATTCTATGGGGACCTAGTGGTAGTCATACTTCATATCAATCTTACTGAATTATTTCCCTCCCTTGAGATGATCAAGGAGATCATCGATTCTAGGAATCAGGTACCGATTCCTAACTGTGATTTTATTTAGGGCCTGGTAATGAATGCAGAGTCGTCAGGTCCTGTCTTTCTTCTGCACCAACACGATTGGGCACCACAATGTGATTAGATGGGACAGATGTACGCCATGTGGAGCAGTTTTTGGATTTGTCGCTTGATCTCCTCATTCTATAACAACAAGTGTCGGTAGACTGGCCCATTGGGAAGTGGTGCGTTGGGGGTTAGATCGATGGGATGCTTGACCTGACAGTGTAGAGGTACCCCAGTAGGTGAGGAGAAGATATCTTTGTATTCTTCCATGACCTTGTCCACTTGCTTCTGGCTGTGTGGAGAGGTCTACCATGGAGGCTCTAGATGTGGCTACAATATTTCTCTTGCTTTGAGAGAGAATCACAAAGAAGACAAACTTCCCGGTCTGAGAGATGACCTTCCTACATTGCTTTATAGAGATCAAGGAAATAACACTAGGTGGGACTGCTTCAGGTATCTTGTACAATTTTTTGTTCAAAGTAATAATATCACTGCGAGGCCTAGACTCATATACAACATGGCATTTCCATAAATAAGGTTTGCCCAAAAGAACATTAAAAATTTGAGAGGAGAAACATCACACAATACCTCATCTTTGAAGGGATTGATGTCATACGACATGCAACATTGTTGGAGGATGCGACAATCGATTTCTTGGCAGAGCCATCCAATGGTGTAGGGATGCGGGTGTGGCATTGTCGGTAGGGCTAGCCACTAGATGACCTCTTCTAAGATGATTTTCTTCTGGCTATCACTATCAACGATAATTTGCAGTGGGGTGACTTTTACCCAAATCTGTGAATGAAAGAGGCGCTTGCCTTCTTCTTGCTTGTCTGGTTCACTGGACTGGACCTTGGTGGTAGCAATGGTGGCACTGGGTTCCATGTCAATGATCTGTCTCCCCCTTTATGGTTTTGACTTAGAGTCGAAACCTGCATCAGATTCAGAGGATTTTACCTCGACCACTAGTGATTTCTTAGAGAGACAATCAATAATGTTATGCCATGGGCTCTTATGTAAGTCACACCACTTCCCAGTATCTTTCTTTGTCTTTCCGGTGTATTTATTTTCTTGCAGCCTAGACTGGTTGTCCTGAGGTTTTCCGTCTTTTATCTATCCTTTGTTCTATGGCTTGGGGCTTCCCTTTACTTGCTTTTTATGTGAGGGGTTCTCAGGCCTAAATTTCAGCGTCTTTTGTTTAAGCTTTTGCTCGATTTTGACGACATATCAATAGGCCGTGCCTAAGGACGAGATGTCCAAAAACTCCATTTAGGCCCGAATGTATCTATGCAGACCACCACGGTACTTGAGCACCAGATGCCACTCAAAATATTTGATACCCAACTTGGTGCACAAGGTATGGAAGATATTTTTGAACTTTGGCATTGCTTGGTCTCTTTCCTGCTGCAGTGTGTTCCATTTTGTATACAAGTCATCGTAAATTCTGACAGGGTAGTATGTTTTGACAAAAAATGTCAAAACATAGAACATTTAGACAATGTATTTGATGCACATGTGCATATATGTCCAACGATGTATACAAACCTCAACAAGGCTCTATATATGCACCATTGGTTATCTACACATGTATATCCAATGATGCATACACTGCCACAATATTACAATAAACATTTTAGAGAATGATGCATAAGGCTCACAGAATCTATATATTCAGAGAGTCATTAAGGTTTGGGGTGCCTTTCAATTTGCCTGCTCAACAATTATGCTTATTCATGATTAATAGGTCGTTAATGTGGCATAAAGCACCATCTTTGATGGAACATGAATCATCCATTTTTCATAATAACGTTGAATGTCGAGGCCATGTTGGAACTCTTGTTCATGCTTCTCATTATTCCCCATATGTTCATTACTAGCTTGACTTAGGAGTAACATGCTTCCACTACTCATAAATATTCTTTTATAGCAAGTAATATTCAAATTTTAACATTTGCAAAGGTGTTTTAACATCGGTTCTAATAAAGGTGGAAAACAAAGATTTTTGCAAAAACATGCTTCGATGCACCCAATTATCATCAATACATTGTTGCACTTCTTAGAAAAACAAATCAACGAGCCATAACACACATGCACTAGAAATGCATTGGTAACAATAACACATTCTATAAGATATTGTGCCCATATGAAATCAATTCATTGGGGGTTGTCTATTTAATCAACAATGCCAAAAATTTATATGGGCATTGGTAACAATAACACATTCTATAAGATATTGTGCTCATATAAAACCAATTCATTAGGGGTTGTTTATTTAATCAACAATGCCCAAAATTTATATTATGCCCATATGAAACCAATTCATTAGGGTTGTCTATTTAATCAACAATGCCCAAAATTTATATGGCATACTATGAATAGTGCACCCAAACAACAAAACAACATCATGGTGCATGGTTTGCATTCACTATTCACTGCATGTTTATGTCATAAACAACACACCCACTGTTAGAAAACAGACTATGATACATTTTCGCAAAGTGGGTTGAACAAATTGGTGAGTAATTATGGAATAGGAGAACCATAAATTGGTGAGTAATTATGGAATAGGAGAACCATACTTTGGTGCTTTATATATTAACTTGACACATTGTTAATTAAAATTTAGTAAAAGAATTTATTTGGTGTATCTCTCATTTCGGCAGACTAATGCATCAATAAGAAAGAGGCACTATTGTATATGAATGTAAAAAAGATTTAGCACCATTGTATATGAATAAGAAAGAGGCACCATTGTATATGAATGTAAAAAAGATTTAATTTTCTTTCCCATAGCAGTTTCACTCATTATCAATGCTTCATCTAGGTTATTTCTAACATCAGTGTGCCTTCTTAGTTAGAGTTATATTCATTTCCATACTATTAACTATTATGCATCGCTCATTCTTACACATCCTCTATTTTTCTATACTTTTATGCATCGCTCATTCTTATACATCCTCCTTTTTTCAGAAAACCTAATTTTAATTTGTTTTACATTGAATGCTATTGAACCTCCAATACATGCATAAACTTAAATTTAAATCTTTAATTGTCTTATTTAAACATTATTACTTTTTAACTCCTATTTTATCCTCACGTTGTCCTAATACTCTACATTCACTTCTTAATAAATTATCAAGAATGTAACAATAAATTATCAAGAATGTAACAATGCATAAATACTCTAAAAAACATCGTTCCATACTTTATTCTCAACATTAGTGCAGCAAAAGTTTGAAAGTGCACTAGTGTGCTAGAGCAATACAGGAGCACCAAGGGAGTTTCGTAATAATTTTTATTTTCAGAGATGATCTACATTACTTTAATTATTATTATTTTATTAATTTAATTATTAAATGATTTTATATGTTAACATTTATTCGTTTAAATTGTAAATTTGTTTGTAAAAAGGATGTGTGAGCATATCCCACATAAGTAATACTCTAGTTTTGATTCTTGGAAACTATTGGATTAGATTGTGTATGATGCATGTCCATCCATGTGAGTTATAAACAAATGTAGATTTATTTTGATTTTAATCAAGTTTTAGAGGTAAAAAAATTTAGATTAAAAAAAAATATTGATCCCTGCATGATAAATCTAAAATTAAAATGAATCTACAATAGTGTGTGTGTGTGTTACGTGTCAAATCTATGTTGAGTATGAAAGGAATTACACATCTCCTTCATAAAAGGATGTAGAAAGTTCATCTTTATGTAGTAACTTTTTTCTCTCTCTCTCTCTCTCTCTCTCATGTTGACGAGGATGTTAACCATCATCCTAATCATATATAATGTTGATATTGAAATATTTTGTAGTATTCTAGATATAAAATAGTATGCAGAACACAAATATTTTAGCTAGAAATGGCAGAACAACACTAATATAACCAGAAGAATACCATAATAACACCAAAAAGAGCACCTTGATTAATGATAGCAATGTTCACTTGCCTCTTCAAGGGGGAAACCTCCAGCAGAGCAGAGCTCTATTAGAATAATATCCAAGACAATATTTCCCATACCTTCTACTCCTATTTATACTAAATCTATCTATCCAAAAGAACAATATAGAAGAAGATCCTTCTAGAAGCGAAAGCTTCTATTAGGTCTTCTTACATTTGACTTATTCTTCCTTATTTCTAGTCCTTATTAATATTGGCCTTTGTTACATGGAATTATATTATTCTACCTATGTGAGGGGTTAGGGGTCCCTAACATACCCTCCCCCTTGAAGAACAACCTTTTCCTCAAGGCTTCAGATGAGAAAATTGTTGTAGAATGGTGGTCGGCTCCCAGGTGGCATCTTCAGGACATGTATCTTTCCATTGGACTAACACTGCCTTGATGGTGCACTGACGAAGACGATGCTCTCTTTGGGCCAAGACTTCTTGTGGCTGCAACCATATGGAACCTTCTTCATCCAACTCAAGAAGGCTAGTTTGAGTTTATCACTTAGTTCCAATCACCTTCTTTAAGCAGGAAACATGAAAAATAGGATGGAGCTTCGAATGCATGGGTAGAGATAACTGATAGGCCACCGATCCCACACACTTTAGAACTGTATAAGGACCATAAAATTTGGGCGCAAGTTTCTGACATTTTTTTATCTTTGAGTGAAGTCTTCTTATAAGGTTGTAGTCAAAGAAACACCTAGCCCCCTTCAATAAAATGGCATTCAGAATGACCTTGATCTGCTTGTTGCTTCATGCAATTATGAGACATGACCAAATTGTCTTTCAGGGCATGAAGAATAGCCTCACAGAATGTAATATTTTTTTCAACCTTCGAGACCCCTGGCATATAGGGGAGAACTGATGGGGGATTTTGGCCATAAACTGCTTCAAAAGGAGTCATCCGAGGAGATGCATGATAAGATGTGTTGTACCATCATTCAAATAGGGGTAACCATTGAACCCATCGATTTTACCTCTTAGATGCAAACCACCTCAAATATGCTTCCAAACACTTGTTGATAGCTTCAGTCTAGCCATACGTCTGTGGGTGATAGGCAGTGCTGAGATGCAATTGGGTTCCTTATAGCTCGAACAATTCTTGCCAAAAATTGTTGGTGAAAGTGGGGTCTCTGTCAAAGACAATAGAATTAGGCATGCCATGAAGCTTGAATATATTATCCATGAATATTTGAGCCACTGTGGCAGCTGTGAATGGGTGTTGAAGAGAACAAAAATGAGCATATTTGGATAGATGATCTACGACCACCATGATGACTGACTTATTGCCCAATTTAGGTAAGCCTATAATGAAATCCATAGAAATATCTCACCAAATAGCAGGGGGAATCAGAAGTGGTTGGAGTGTGCCTGGAGCTTTGACAATTTATCCATTATTGTGTTGACAGATATCACATTCAACCACAAAGGTGCGGAAGTCATGTTTCATACCCTCCCATAAAAAAATAATGTTTGACCCGTTCATAGGTTTTGGTAAACCCTGAATGCCCGATTGTGGGTGAGGCATGAAGTTCAAAAAGCACTATGGATTTAAGTTGGGATTGCTTGCATAAATATTAATGGATTTTGTAGTGGAGCTCTTCATTGTGCCAAGAGTACCCTGGAGAAACTGAAGAATTGTGTTGCAATTGGTGGAGCAGGCTAGAAATTTTGGGGTCTTGCAGCCATTGTTGATGAACAACTTGGAGCCAATTTGGTACAATGAAGGAGAGGGAGAAAATGGACCCATGTTCTTCATATTTTTGGGAAAGAGCATCGACCACTACATTTTACTTTCCCTTGTTGTAAATGATATCATCATCATAGCCAAATAGCTTGGTCACCCATTTGTGCTACGCCGGGGATGAAATTCATTGTTTCGGGAAATACTTGAGACTCTGATGATTAATTTTGATTTGGAATCATTGAACCAATAAATAAGGACGTCGTAGATCCACATCATGCAACATAGATAACATTTCCTTTCCATAAATGGATTGGCCCAAATGCCGCTCTAAAAGTTGTTTGCTAGTGAAGGCCAAAGGCATGCCATCTTGCATGAGGATGGATCCAATTCCTTTCTCGAAAGCATCACATTCCAATACGAATGTCTTTTTGAAGTATGGAAGGGTTAGGACAAGGGTCAAGCACATAGAATATTTTAAGGATTGGAAGGCATGATCTGCAGCTGAAGTTCAAGTGAAAGCATTCTTTTTAAGGAGAGAAGTGAGAGGATCTGCAATCTTTCCATAATTCCAAAAACAATTCCTATAATATCCTGTTAAACCCAGAAAACCATGGAATCTATTAAGAGTTTTAGGGTGAGGCCAATCTTGCATAGATTCAATTTTCTTAGGATCCACTCAGAAACCATCCTTGCCGACAATATGACCTAGGTATTCCACTTCTAAGGAACCAAAGGCACATTTAGATTGTTTGAGGAAAAGTTGGTGCATAGAGAGTATATAGTGAACTTGATTCACATGTGAGAGATGGGATGGCCAAGTTTTACTACAAAAGAGAATATCATAAAATAACACTAAGACAACATGATGGAGAAAAGGATGAAATACATGTTTCATAAGACTTTGTAAAGTGGAAGGAGCATTACACAATCCAAAAGGCATTATCAAGAATTCATAATGACCCTCATGAGTGTGAAATTCAGTCTTGGGAATGTCTCGTTCTTTCATAAGGATTTGGTGGTAACCAGAACGTAGATCCAATTTGGTGAAGTACTGAGAACCACTCAATTCATCCAAGAGGTCATCAATGATAGGAATGGGGAATTAGTCTTTGATTGTTATTTTTTTGAGGGTGCGTAAATCAAGAAACATGCCCCAAGTACCTTCTTTCTTAAGTACCATGACCACAGAGGAAGAATATGATATAGTATTGGGACGGATAACACCGACTTCTAGAAATTCATGAACAATTTTCTCAATTTCATTCTTCTGGGAAAAAGGGATGACGATAAGACTGAACATTGGGAGGAAGACTGCCCAAGATGAGAGGGATGGAATGATCATGGACTCCATGGGAAAGGGGAAGTGCTTTTGGAGTGTTAAAAACAAATTGGTGGTGGGAGAGGATAGATTGGAGGTCAGGATGCACATAACGTGTCTCAACAACATGAATGGAGTGGAGTTGGGCTATAATTCCTGAATGAACTTTTTTGAGGAGATTTTCCATGCAATGGGAACTAATGATATCAGGGGAGCCTGTTGTGATTCCTTGGAACTTATAATGTTATCCCTCATGTTGGAATTACATGGTTAAATCCTTAAAATCCATTAGAATGGGGCCTAGAGTGTGTAACCATTCAACACCAAGAACAATGTCACAACCACCCATGTCTATAAAAAACATATGGGATTTCAGGTGATACTGACCAATTTGGAGTCGTGCATTTTCACATCATCCTCCACATTTAATGGAATTGCCATTGGCAATCATGATTTGAAAATTATTGATGACATGGATGCAAAAATTGACTTTCTGGTCAACGCGGTGATGAATAAAGTTATGGGTGCTACCACTATCCACAAGGATGATGACTTTCCTATTTTTGATGTAACTAATTAATTTGAGAGTCTGGGGATTAGAGAAGCCAGTGAGGGAATTAATTGAATTCACTAGGTCAATGTCTGGTGGATCAGAGGGTGGGGTGAGGTCAGATGGTGGTGGTAGTTCCTCCACAGGCAGAACACCAACATATTCTTCAGAAAGATCCTCATCAAAACCATAAAAAGATTATGTTCCTTACACTTCTACCCGAGAAAATATTTGTCATCACAATTATAACAAAGACCCTTGAGTTGACATTCAGCCATTTCAACCCTAGTTAATTTTTGGATCTTGAGGGGAGTTTCAGGAGGGGCATAATTGGTGGGTTTAGGGAGAGGAGGAAAGGAGGGTTTTTAGGTCTGGGAGGATACAATATGTTGTGCTTCCTTGGCTTTTTGAGTAGCTTCCAACCAAGTCTAGGGGTGTGCCATGAATACATGGAACAAATTTCATCTTTGAGGCCATTGATAAAGCATTCGCTAAATAAAGCATCTGACATACCCTCAGTTATGAAATCCAAGTGCTCAAATGTGGAAATAAAGTCTTCCACTATCCTAGACTTCTTTAACTTGGTCAAACAACCTAAATGGTGGGTGTCAGAGTCAAAACGGTCATAAAGTTCGGCCACAAACTTTGTCCAAGCAACATACCCTTGGCGTGCCTTTTTTGGCCATTGCCACCATTTCCATCATTTTGGATCTAGATGTAGGACACCATGACAAAGATTGGATAAATCATTAGTAATGCCATGCGAAGAGAAATAATGTTCCATTTGGGTGACCCAACCTTTGGGATATGATCCATCAAATTTGTTCACCTCAATTCTGGGAGGGTGGAGGTCTCGAGAAAAGTGGGTAGTATGAGAAACTGGGTAATGGGAAGAGTCATGGTCATCCCGATAAGATGGTTGTTCATAAAGGGAAGGGTTTTGGGAATGGCCCATGAAGTGTTCTTTGAGTTATTTTATGTGGGAACATTGTTCCTTGAGAATCTCAATAGATGAATTGATTGAGCTAAGGTTAGCATTGATATTTTTGATGTTTTCCTGGTTTTGGTGGGTGTCAACAATCAAGGTATTATTCTTGTGCTCGTGTGGTATCCATTTGGAAACATGAGCAGGAAAATGGTATATGAGAAACAAAAGGGGTTTGGAGGGGTGGGTGGGACCAAGGATAAGAATGGTGTCAAATGATAGGAACCACTTCAATCAGGGAAAAAAGGGAGATCTAATGGGATAGGGGCCAAATAAGGTTGTCGGAGAAGGGTCGGGTCCACAAAAGAAATTTGTGTTAAAAATGATAGGTATCACTGGAATCGGGGCGAAGAGAGGAACCCAATGGGATAGGTCCTACAAAGTTATACTCTGATCTAAAGAATATTGCAGTGTTGAAATGCCCAAATTCTTAACAGGAAGAAATGTATAGTAATTTCGCAACCCGAATGTAGGAGGCACAATTACTCAACAAAAATTATTGTTTGTTCTGTTTTTGTTTTCGTCCTAAGAGTTAGGGTATGTAGGGTGTCTATAGACAAGTGTTTTCCCTATGCTATAGCTCTTTGATATACATGCGAGGTCCAATAGTAGTACTCGACCCAATATCTCAGGGCACCAACTAAGGAGGATAGACTGTTCCCTTAGTCGTACTACCCGACTACCTAGGTACTAGAGATTGTATTCTCGAGTGATTTTTTCGGTGGCACTATAGTAGTCAACCGACCGATCAATTTATCTATGGATGGATTTAGGAGATCTAGGTCGATCTGTATACATGTGTTGTTTAATGCGCTACCACTCGAAGGGGTACCAATAGGAGTTACAAGGGTGGCCAACAAATGTGCACTTAAGTATCACTTGTATTTCATGCGTGTATGAATTCCTGACCATGGTTTTATGCATGTAATGACAAATCTCTGTAGATTTAAGACGTCGGAATACGTCTCTACCCTGAAAAAAAAATTACCCCACAATTTTCTGCCAAGGAAAGTTCTCTTATACCACTTGTAGTATTCCAGATACAAAATAGTATGCAGAATAAAAATATTTTAGCTAGAATCAGTAGAACAACAATGATATAACTAGAGCAAGACCAGAATAATAATAGAATAACACCAGAAAGAGAACCTTGATTAATGATAGCAATGTTCACTTTCCTCTTCGAGGGGGAAACCTCCAGCAGACCAGAGCTCTATTACAATAATATCCAAGACAATATTTCTCATATCCTCTACTCCTGTTTATACTAAATCTATCTATCCAAAAGAACAATCTAGAGGAGTATCCTTCTAGAAGCAAAAGTTTCTATTAGATCTTCTTACATTTGACTTATTCTTCCTTATTACTAGGCCTTATTAATATTGGACTTTATTACATGGAATTATATTATTCTACCTATGTGAGGGGTTAGGGAAGTTAGGTCTCTAACATATTTTATTTATGGAAGACATTCACTATTACATATGACCAAATTTCCCATGGTTTTTNACTAGGCCTTATTAATATTGGACTTTATTACATGGAATTATATTATTCTACCTATGTGAGGGGTTAGGGAAGTTAGGTCTCTAACATATTTTATTTATGGAAGACATTCACTATTACATATGACCAAATTTCCCATGGTTTTTGGTTGGTGTTGCCACACTTATCTGTCGCAATTTCCATGAAAGCAAAGACTATTTTGCGTCGTTATTTTTTCATCGCTATATCCACGAACCAGGTCTTCGTGGAAACATCGACGAAATATTCCCTCCACGTGTCATCACCATCAAGATAGGTTTACCTTATAAATCGTCGCAATACAAACGAAACTTCATCGCAACAAGGACAAAAAACCGTGCCAATGTAAAAACAAACAATGGAAAGTTGCGACGCAAAAGCATGGAAATAGTGACGAAAATTGATGGCACAGACAAAACTTATGATGCAGATGCTATATGTGCGACGCAAAACCATTGCAAAGTGTGATGAACTGTGGAAAGTTGCGACGCAAAAGCATGGAAATAGTGATGAAAATTGATGGCAGAGACAAAACTTACGACGTAGATGCTATATGTGCGACGCAAAATTGTTGCAAAGTGCGATGAACTGTGGAAACTTGCGACGCAAAAGTGTGGCAATAGTGATGAAAATTGATGGCAAAGACAAAAATTACGATGCAAATGCTATATGTGTGACGCAAAACCGTTGCAAAGTGCGATGAACTTCCGTTGTTATTGCCACACTTGTTCTAAATTTATTTTTCCTTGCGACGAACTATTGTCGATATTGCGACGCTTCCTTTAAGTTTAAAAGAAAAAACAAAAACTACATGAGATATGAATATGGTATACCATATTACATTTCTTATCCTTTATTTCTCTAGCAATATTTTTATGTGCTTTTGCAAAGGATCAATTTTGATGATGAACTTTAGCTACCCTTAACATTAAGATAAATCAAAAGTGCATCATGTTCTAGGTTCTACATGCATTTATTTACTTGTACAACGAATTATCAATATTAATTAATTATAACATGCAAATGTGGCATGTTAGTTCCTCCATGTTTTAGTAGAGAGTGAGTCCAATTTCTCAACAATATGAAAGAAGTTATTTTTAAAAACAACTTAGGATAGCGATTTGTCCTGAGTGGGATGGTGACCTTGGAATTCAACAAGATATGAAGTAATTCATTGATGACAAGTGTAGTAGGTGTGCAGGTCCACTCGTGTATGGATATTATCTGCTAAGTGGCAGACTTGAGCTTACTCTTCCAAAATAGATGGTTCATATAGCTTGAGATGATTGACATAAATGATATTATGGATGTCTAGCAAGGAAGGGAAATACTAATGACAACCATTGTCATTAATATATTGAAGAACAATATAGGGACAATATCAAATAGGCTTGAGTTTTTTATGATGCTACCCCTTAAAACATTGTTTGTCCATATACAACCAAAGTCAGTCACCAATTTGAAACTAGACAAAACCTTGATGGTGATCCTATAGGGATTTATAATGAGCTAGGGAGGATTGAAGGGCATTAGTAACCAAATAATGAATGCTAGATAATTTATGAACAAAGGAGATTATATACATTTTACCTTTCCTTATAGGAACTTCTATCCATAAGATGTGAATAATAGCAAGATGCAAAGAATGAGCAATGCAAGAAATTATATAGGGGTAATATGAGGGTCTTTGCAATGTAGGCCAATGCATTTTTCTTGTGAGGGAATCCTCCATCAACTAGGCCTATATATCCCATGGTACATGTGAATACCCCTATTCCTTGAGAATTAGTGTAAGGTAAAACTACAAGGTGTGCTATGTGGATTAGTGTAATGTTAGGCAAGTAGAAGACAAATGAGAAAGAAAGATTGGTAGACAAACATTGCATGTTAAACACACAATTTTGACATGGGGGAACAAG
>SNQJ01S0151853.1:0-16521 GCA_010110895.2 Picea sitchensis
TTTACCACGTGAAAACATCGGTGTGTTGATCTTTGATCTGGTTATGTGAGTGGTTACTGAAGGTGTTCGTCCTCTGTTGGAATACCTGTGTTGTCGAACATCGGTGCTTCGCCATGTCGGGGTTTGTAGAGTCGAAAGACTCGACGCTTTGGTAGTGTTGAGTCGTGAAGAGAGAAACAATGCCATACTTTTTTGGCATGTGGTCGCGACCCACGATCACATGGAAATGGACAAGGAAGGAACTAGCCTATGCTAAGACCCTCGTAGGTATTTCGGGGATTCTGATCCTCGAGAATTCAGCGAATTTTTTTTGTTTTCCTTAGTGGGTATGTGACAGATGTAGAAGGAATAGGAGTTGAGTTACCATTTATTGGACAACCGATAAAGATTAAGAAATTCGATATTGGAATAGAGAAGACACCTAAGTTTGCAAATGTTGGAGATTATTGGGATGCTGCTACCATTGACAAAATTACAGAGTTACTGCATGAATATCAGGACTTATTTCCAACCAAGTTCACTGATATGAAAGGCATTAAAGGGCCTATGGGAGAGATGAGGATCCCTTTAAATCCATATGCAATACCAGTCAAACAAATATCATACAGACTAAACCCTAAATATAAAGAAAAAGTGAATATTGATCTCGACATAATGATGGAAGAAGGGATTATAGAACCTGTTGAAGAGTTAGAATGGATTAGCCCTATGGTGGTGCAAGACAAGAAGATAAGAGAAATCAGGATTTGAGTAGACCTCAAGAAGCTGAATGATGTCTGTTTACATGACCCCTTACCTACACCATTCACTGACAAAGTGTTAGATAATGTGGGAGGCCAGGAGGTATATTCTTTTAAAGATGGATTCTCAGGATACCATCAGATATGGATTGCCAAGGAAGATCGACATAATACCACATTTGCAATAGAATGGGGGCCCTACCAATATACAGTGATGCCATTTGGATTGAAGAATGCCCCAACGATCTTTTCCAGGGTGGTGGTCAAAGCATTCAAGGAATTTCTGCATAAATTTCTAGAAGCATATTTTGATGATTGGATTGTTTTTAGTTTATTGAAGAATCATATTGAATGTCTAAGGCTAATGTTGGATAAATGCAGGTAGTGTCAAATTTCATTGAACCTAAAGAAATGCATTTTATTTTCACCATTTGGAGTGTTGTTAGGCCATATTGTATGTAAGCAGGGATTGCTGGTAGATCCATATAAAATTTCCATTATCGTTGATCTTCCACCTCCTACTTCAGTCAAACAATTGCGCACTGCACTAGGACACATTGGATATTACAGGAAGTTCATCAAAGGATATGCTCAGATCACAGGACACATGGAGAAAATTTTGAAGAGAGATTGTCAGTTTAGTTGGATAGAAGAATTCCAGCAGAGCTTCGACACACTGAAACAAAAAATGGTTACTGTGCCTATTATGGTTTTCCTAGACTGGACTAAGGAATTTCATGTGCATGTCAATCCATATTCCATTTCTTTAGGAGATGTTTTAGCACAACCTAGAGGAGGAGATATTGACCACTCGTTAGCCTTTACTAGCAGGAATCTATCGACTGTTGAGATTAATTACACAACCACCGAGCGAGAAGGGTTAGCCATGGTGTATGCATTGTAGAAATTTCCCCACTACTTGTTGGGAGGACACTTTAAAATGTTTACTGATCACTCTGCACTGAAATACCTAGTCAACAAGCTAGTGTTTGGGGGAAGGATATGCAGATGGATTATGCTATTTCAGGAATATGATTTCGAGATCATAGTAAATCCAGGGAGGATGAACAAAGGTCTTGATCACTTTTCAAGGTTGGAACATGGTGAAGAGCTGACTAGTTTGGAGGATGAACTACCATATGCATAACTACTTTCAATTAGAAAGATCGATGAACACTTCGTAGAGATAGTCCAATTCCTCAGAAGAAACAACTAGTAGTGCACACTTTAGACTTCTCACTTGTATCTCGACATCTATTTAAGATGGGACCTGATGAGATATTAAGAAGATGTGTTATGGAGGCAGAACGACCACTGATCCTCACAGAATCTCATGAATGAATTGTAGGAGGACATTATGCAGGAAAAGCAACTGCGCAGAAGGTTATTAGAGCTGGCCTTTGGTGGCCTACCTTGCATAGAGATACTAAAGACTATTCCAGAGCCTGCGATGTATGCCAAAGAGTTTGGAAACCATCCATAAGAGATGAAATTCCATTAGCCCCAAAGATGACCCTACAAGCATCCGAGAAATGGGCCATTGACTTTGTTGGACCTATAAACCCACCAGGAATGCGTATAGGAGAAACATACATAATTACAACAACATAATACTTGACCAAATGGGCCAAAGCATGAACAATCAAGGACTTTAGTGAAACTACAGCTACGCGCTTTATATTTGATGACATCATAACCAGGTTTGGATGCCCAAAGATCCTTATGAGTGATCAAGGTACACATTTGATCAATAAGACAGTTGAAGCCCTGACTTAAGAATTTGCAGTCCACCATCAGAAGAGCACACCATACCATCCACAAGCAAATGGGACAGTTGAAGCATTGAATAAGATTTTGGAAAAAACACTAACCAATATTTGCAGTGTGAACAGGGATGACTGAGATTTAAGAGTACCAGCAGTATTATGGGCCTATATAACCACTTGCAAGAAGCTAACAATGTAGACCCCTTTTAAGTTGGTGTATGGTATTGAAGTTGTTGTTCCAATGGAATATTTGGTACCAAGCCTGAGAATTGTTTCCTTTATAGATATGGATGACCCCGACACTATTTAAGAGAGGATTTCATAGTTGGTTGAATTGGAAGAAGACAAATTTATTACAGGATTCCATCAATAGGTCAACAAGGAAAGAGAGAAGGCCTACCATGACAGGCACATCAAGAAGAAGGAATTTAAACAAGGTGATTTGGTACTGGTATACGACAATAATTTTATGAAGCATCCTAGGAAGTTCATAACACATTGGCTCGGACCATATGAGGTCGCTCATGTTACAGAAGGAGGAGCTGCATAGTTGAAAACTTTAAAGGGAGAGTGGAAGGAAGGATTAGTGAATGGGAGCTAGATGAAGTTGTACTATGACAACGAGCTGCCCCACAACTCTCAGTAAACGCAAGAATAAAAGGGTCTAGGTACTAGGTGCAGTTGAAATTGGGTACCAGACACATAAAAGATAGTCTGGAAAAGAAAGGAGAGGAGGCGTAGAGCAGAAATCATAGACTACACTGCGCAGTATAAAGTCGAAGTAAAATAGAAGGATCAGATCTGAAGTGCCTCAAGATGAGTCAAAGGTGAGTGTTAAGGGCTTGTTGGCCCTTGGATATGGAAGCAAGTGAATATCAAGGAAGAAAAGGCAAAATGCGAACTGCGCAGAAGACACAGTGACTGTTACTGGGTCAAAGTGAGCAAAAGAGAAGAAAATATGGAGCGAAGTCTGAGAAAGCAAGCCATTGGAAAAGGAGATAAAGGATGATATATCAGTAGGAAAGAAGGATCATGGACAACTCAAAAAGTAGAGAAATCCACCGTTGGATGCTTTGGAGCACCGTGTGAGAAGAAAGGAAAGACATGCTGGCGAAGCCTTGAAAAAATGGGTCAAGTTGACCTAGGGTTTTAGACACCTAGGGTTTTTGTATCTAGTGTTTTGACACCTAGGTTTTGGCCTAAGGATGTCGGTGAGTGATTGTAATGTATAAATAAAAGTCGTGAGGACCTAGTTTGGGTTGGTATGATATTGTTTTTGATCTAGTTGTATTGTTGTGAGTGATTATTGTTGTATGAGAGAGAAGTGCTAAGTGTGAGAGCCTTCTGGTATTGTAAGAACTTCAACTGGGTGCGAAGGTCAAGTCCTGCAGCTAGGTGTGCAGGGAGGGGAGAGAAAGAGAGGAGAAGAAAGAGTATCTTCTAGCTAAGAGCACAGACAAGAATTGTATGCTTCATCTTAATATATTATAAATCACAGTTCTATGGACGTAGCCCTAGAGAGAGGGTGAACCACGTATATTTTTTGTTGTGCGTGACTGATATTATGTCTCTGTCATTGGTATACTGTGATTGAATTATTGTTTTAGATATGATAAGTAGATGTGCAAAGTAGATCCTAGCTGATAAGTGATATATGAATGTTGTGTTTTTCTTGTAGTAGATCCACTTGATATTCCCTTTCGTTGTAGACATCTCTGTCTTGCAACCCCCTCATAACTGCTTTGGGTGAGACTGCATATGATTCACAGGTGTTGCCGAAAGGGCCAGTAGTTAGGGTTTGTTGGTGCTCTCTTAGAGCTGAACCTTGGGTCTGCCCTTGTGCCAACAAGGCTTTCCCAAAATTTCCCAAGTACTTTATGTCATGATATTGACCTGTGTTTCCTCATCCAGAACTCATCCAGAACACAGTCTATGCCAAAGTCTCATATTCTTGTTTCTATGCATTGTTTCTCTTTGAATATCTCTGATAAACTAATGTATTTGTGATCATTCAGGGTTTCTTTCATCTGCAATAATATAATCTCAGATCCTTTCTGGTGTTCTAGCATGTTCTTAGATATTTGACCTTCCTCATGGTTTTCTTGTCTCATATTCATCTTTTCAACTTTATCAATCATTCTAGGGTAGTCCAAAACTTCATGATCAATGGATTTACAACAAAGACAAATAGGGCCTCTACAAGGCATTCCTTAGCAAGGTGTCCTGGTCTTCTACAACTATAACAAAGATTCAATCCTCTCTTTTTCTTAAATGATCCCCAACCTTTCTTGTACTGCGCACTGGGATCACAGTGATGAACCTGCAAAAATTTCTTTCTAGGATCCTACATCCACTTTTTAGTCCAAAAATCCTTTCTATGCATAGGAATAACATACCTTTCACTATTTCTATCAAATCTATTCATATCAAATATTCTTTCTTCTAGCTGTGCCCCAGTTTTCAGGCTAAGACAAAATCTATCAAACATACCTAGATCCATACTTTCGAAATAAAAATTTCCACTTATCTTACCTTTATCAGAGCACAAATATTTAAGATCTTACCTCTTTTCTTCAGATCCAATTCCCTTCTTAGCATAGAGATTCACAAGTCAAGTAGACTACTATGCACCACAACAACAGATCTACGCACAAAGCTTTCTCTTTTCCTCAGTTCCCAGCAATCACAATTTTAGGTCCTGACAACTAAACCATTTGTTGGCACAAGGGCAGACCTGGGGTTCAATTCTTCAACAACACACCAACAAAACCCTAAATATCGACCCTTTCGACAACACCTACGAAGCATATAAAGTCTCACCCGAGGTAGAGGCATGGGTGGTTGTAGGACTCAAGTGTCTACAACCTAGCTGGGACATAGATATGTGATCAAAATACTTAACAGAGCACTTAGCAGTTAACATTCATTAGATTTTACCCTTATTCACATCGCAGGTCAAAACCCTAATTACAGAACAACACAATATTCAACAAGATCTAACATATCCAAGCACTTAACACAGAGAAATAGATCATATCTAGCATTCATTCACAACATAAGCACTAAGATACTATATTAGATGAATTTAACATAAATATCACAACACTAAGCATAAATCACATCAATAACATATCAATCATACTGCACAAAGCAACCATAACACATGATATACGTGGTTCACCCCAGTGTGGCGCTACGTCCACCAACTTTTCTTCTTCTTTATTATCTTCTGTCAATCTTCGTACATGCACAGAGCTACAGAAACCACTCCTCATAGGACAGAAGATCTGCGCACACCTCGCCAGATCCTCCTTCCCCGAGCATGGTACAACACAAAGCCTTTTTACAATCACTTGCACTTAGCTCTGAAAGTTCTCAACACATAGGATGCACATCGATAACTCAATTTCATAGATCCAACTACTTACGTCACTTGCACTTAGCACAACACCTCATTATTCCCCTACTTACATCACTTAAATTTCTATTTATACATTACAAATGGGCCTAAACATGGGGAAGACCCATGGGCCGACATCCCATACCCGTTACATAAACCCTAAACCCAAAAATCCCACAAAAGGTGGCGAGATCCCGCGATCTCCACTTCGCCTGGGTGCTCTGCCTTCGACCAACCCGTCGAAGTCCCAAAAATGGTCAAATATGACCAAGGTTCTCCCAAAATTGGTCAAGGGAAAAAAAAAGGTTTCGACCTTTGTCCTTCCTACGAGTCCATTTCTTGGATCGCATTTTCACTTCTTGGAAAGTGTTATCCCTCTTGAGCTTGATCTCCTCAAAGATTTTGATCTTCTTTCTTTTTTGGGAAATTTCGTCTAACTCAGATTTAAATATTTCTTGAAAATAATTCTTCCCTCCTTCCTGACATTCCTCTATTCTAGTCCTTCGACTTCTTATGGAGTTTCTTCGACACTAAGTCAAATTATGGATTTGTGCACTCCTTGCAAAAGATTCTTACGCAAGATCTGGATTCTTGCGGATGACTGTGCACTCCTTGCGGCAGTCACTTTTCACTACTTGCAAAGGAAATCTTACGATATTTCTTCTGATATTTACGAGTCGAAACAGACCTTGTCAACGCACTCCTTGCAGATTGTATGCACACCTTGCACCGACTCATGAAGAAAAATGATTGAGAATTATACAANCGTAGCAAGATTCATTCATTCTTGAAAACAACAATAACAGAGAATTGTGAACAACAACAGTCTCACACATTTGGATCAATTTTTCTTGGTTATCTTCATTCAAAATGAAAAGATGATTATAGCAAAAAAAAAAAAAAAAATATTGTTCAGAAAATTCCTACTTGCTCGCAACCCCCGTAACCCTTCTTTAGGGCATACAAAACCTCTCTTTATACAAAAGAAACAAACTAATTGCTATCTAATTGCGGTTACATCGAGACTAGGGTTAAACTCCCAGGTCACACGTACTCATTTTGTCTCCATGCGCATGATATTTCATCTTTTGTTTACTATCAGCTTCAAACAATTGTAGTATCGGTCAGTGTTCAAGATTTTGAATTGGTCCTCAGGAGCTGAGTTGTCCTGCCACGTGTACTTGCTGACGATGCTCCTGCATCATACTCCCTTGGGAAAAAATTCATGGACTCATGTCCATGAGCTCCTGTACCAACTTTCCATGCTTCTGGATATCATCTTCACTCTCCCAACTGGCATATTCTATTGGGTGTCCCTTCCACTTGGCTAGATATTCAAAATAGGTCTTCCTCCTGGTCTTCTTATGAATCCTCTGATCAACGATATTTTCCATCTGTGGTTTTTTTGATATAGGCATTTGTTTCTCCCACTGAATATTCTCTTGATCTGTTGATCCCTCTATGTCATCTTTCCTGTAAGGATACAGGTGTGAGACGTTGAATATGGGCGATATTTCCACATCATCTAGCAACTCGATCTCATAGGCGTTTGCATCAAACTTCCTCAAGATCTTACATGGCCCTATATTATTCATATTTAGCTTGTTATATGTCCCCCCTAGGGATCCTTTCATTCCTTAGATGTGCCAGAACCTGATCTCCTACTTCAAATTGAAGTTCTTTGCGATGTTGATCAGCTCTGCACTTGTACTCTTGGCTAGAACTCTGCAACTGCCCTCTAATTTGGCTATGAAGCTTCTGCATTTCTGCAACAAAATCTTCTGCTGCAATGCTTCTGATCTCACTCTGTTCCAAGTATCTCAATTCAGATACTCCCCTAGGTTGCATCCCATACAATATTTGGAACATACTCTTCCCAGTGCTCCTGTTTGGTGAGTCGTTGTATGCAAATTCTGCTTATGGCAGAATCTAATCCCACTGATTATGGTGCTCAGTGACCAGAATCCTCAATAAGTTTCCAAAACTTATGTTTACCACCTCATTCTTCCCATCTGTCTGAGGGTGATAATTTGAGCTGAAGGACAATTCTGTCCCCAACTTCTTCCACAATGTTCTCCAAAAATGACCAACAAATTTTGTGTCTCTATCTGAGACAATGCTTTTGGGTAGGCTGTGAAGTCTCACAACTTCCTCAAAGAATAGATTTGAAACATGTGTTGCATCATTGGTATTCTGGCATGGGATAAAGTGTGACATCTTTGAAAATATATCCACCACCACAAATATGGAATCACATCCTCTTTGCGTTCTTGGCAGTCCCAACACAAAATTCATGCTTATTGCATCCCAAGGCCTCTTTGGTATGGACAATGATTGATACAATCCAATGTTCTTTATTTTACCTTTTGCATGTTGGAAGATTCTACATCTATTCACTAATTTTATCACATCTGTTCTCATACCTAGCCAATAGTATGAACTGCTCAACTGTGCAAATCTCTTATCATGGCCGAAATGTCCAGCCAATTCTCCACTATGTTTTTCCTTCAAAAGGTTATCCGTCACTGAGAATTTTGGTATGCACAATTGATTGTCCTTTAACGACAATCCCTCTTTAATCATATACTATGTCCACTGGCTCATATCTCTCATCATAGGATTTTCACATGCTTCGTATGCTTCCTTGAAATCTGGATCATCACTGTACATTTCTTCAAGGTGTTCAAACCCTAAGGTATTTACCTGAAATTCCCGTAGAATAAGACATCTCTTGATAGTGATATTGTTGATGGCTCTCAATTCTGCACACATTCTACATCCTCCATCTTTCTTTGGACTCAAAATAGTTGGTACTGCACATGGTCTCAAGCTCTTTCTGACCAAACCCTTGTCTAACAATTCCTGGACCTGGTTCTTTACCTCCTCATTCTCTCGAGGTGTCAATTTGTATGCCGCTTTGTTTGGCATAATTTCTCCTAGTATCAAATCAATTTGATGGATGATACTTATGATGGGTGGCAATGAGTTAGGTAGCTCATCCACCATTATGTCAGCAAAATTATCCAACAATTCCTGAACTTCTTCAGGTAAATCATCCATCAAAGTACTATAAGGATAACTATGGGTTTCCTCACCACAACAAACTGCATCTCCTATTCTTTCTTAACTTCTTTCAGGAGTTCCTTCCCACTCATGAGAAGTATGCTTGTGTTGGATTCCCCTTTCACTTTATTCTCATATATTGGTAGCAACATGTGTGTCCTACCATTCTTCTCCAAGGTGTATGTATTCTTCCTCCCATCATGAATGAAATTCCTGTCAAACTACCATGGTCTTCCCAACAAAATATGACATACATCCATGGGAATTACATCACATAGAATTTCATCTCTATATCTTCCTATCTTAAATTCAACCAAGCATTGTTTAGTAACCATTACTTGGTGTCCTTTCTGCAACCATGAGACTTTATATGGCTCTGGGTGTGTAGTTGTCTCCAACTCCAATTTCTCCACCATCTCCGTGGATACTAAGTTATCAGTGCTCCCACTATCAATTATCACCTTGCATACTCTGTATTTAGTCTTGCAAGATGTCATGAATATACTGTTCCTCTATAATGGCTTTTTAACTTCTGCCTCTGGTTTTAAGAGAACCTTTCTCATCATCATGGATGTTCCATCCTCTACTCCTTCTGCTTCAACATTCCCTCTTTTTGATTTTGAAATGTTAGCTTCTCCTCCTTATTTTTTTTTCTCAAGGCATTCCCAAGACATGTGCCCTGTCTTTCCATAGGCATAACACCTTATTCCTCCTCTGCCTCTTCCTCTATAAGAGTTTCTTCCACCACCCTTTCTTCCTCGGGAACTTCCTCCTCTTTCTGAGTGACTATGTGGGGTTTCTGTCTCGTCCTTGGAGTTATGAGCCTTGTCATGGGCAACTCCCTTTCCTTTGTTTAGGACTGGGAATTTACCTCTACCTCGCTGGCTTTTGTTTTTGGCCAACTTCTCTTCTGCCTTCAATGTGAAATGATAATAATCCTCCACTATCCTTACCGACATCATGCTAATCTCATCTTGGATTTCATACCTCTGGCCATTTATATACCTGGAAACGTTTTCTTCATCTTTCTCTCTTTGTCCATCTTTGATGTTCAACTTGTAGAACTTCTCTATGTATTCTTTGACTTTCATACCCTTCTGTCTAAGGTTCTTTAGCTTCCTGAATAGATTGATATGATAATATTTGGGCATGAACTTATCCTTCATGCTTGTTTACCATTCTGTCCCAATTCTTTATCTTATGTTTGCCTTTACTTCGCCTCTCATCCTACAGTTCATCCCACCACAGTTCTGTATGTCCTTTAAGCCTGGTGACAACATGTCTCACCCTTTTCTCCCCATCGACATCTTCATAATCAAAATATTTGTCCATGGACCTTATCCAATCCAACAACTCTTCAACATCCAAATTGACTTCATACATTGGGACCTCTATCTTAGCTCTAGCTCCCAATCTAACAACTTATCTTAGCAAGCGTTCTTCAGAAACGTGTTCCCCTATAGCTTCTTCTACTTCTACATCTTCACTCTCTGCATCACTGACATATCCAACATCATGTGCTCTTCTCTGCACTGCTTCCATCGCTTCCATCCTTGCACAAAGTTCTCACATCTCCCTTTCTACAAAATGATTGGCTAAAGGTGGCTCCCCTCATCTCCTCGGTGGCATTGTGTTGACTGTCTCTCACACAAAGAGTAAAACTTCGAGTTATTTTGTCTCCTTTATATCGTTTGCCTGAAATATATAGACAAAAATCAACTCTGATACCACTTGATGGTATCATACTATATCCTTTCACCATCCTTCTTTTGTCTGTGGTCTGCAAACAAAAACTATGTTCTGATACCACTTGATGTAGACCCCCATTCTCTCTCGTAAGGGCTGCGTGAACTCCCGGTCTAGGATCGATCAAGAAACTAAGTATGATTGACTCTTAGACCCCTCAAGAACCTCAAATCCACTTAAAAACCCTCTTTCCCTTAAAGCACAGGTTATATGGAATCCATAGATTTCTCCTTAATTCCCTTTAAAACCTTAGTGTAAATAGATGTTATCTCTCCTAGTTATTCCCTCTCTTTACGTGACCAAGGCTATGACCAATCACCTAATACAAAGGCGCATCATGACTTCACATATCGGTATTTTTCATGTGAATCACCCCGACTCTCTCGACCTCCCAAATCCCGACCAGTTGTTGCGCAATTCTCGACCCAGAGAAAGTACATGTGGTAGATTGGCAGGACCAATTGTTAGATTGGGAGAGAACTGCACACCCAGAGCCATATAAAGTCTCATGGTTCCAGAAATTTGACTAAGTGTCAAAGTGACTCTGTAATAAGTCGAAGGAATAAACCAAAGGAATGCCAGGAAGGCGAGAATAATTCTTTTCAAGAAAACTTTAAATCCGAGTTAGACGAAATTTCCCGGAAAAGCAAGAAGTGCTTGGGAGATTGAAATCTTTGAGGAGATCAAGATCAAAAGGGATAACACTTTCTAATAAGTGCGAATGAGATCCAAGAAATAGACTCGCAAAAAGGAAAAAGGTTGAAATATTTGAATCTTTAGAAAATCTTCTAAGTCTAAAGAAATCTTAAGCTCATGGGGAGAGATCTAGACCGTCCGATCAGCGTCCAGACAATGAGGAGCAAGCACAAAGGAGGAAATATCTCAGCCGTTCAGTCTGAGTGCAAAAGAATTGTATCCACCCAACCAAGGTAAAGTGCACTAATGATAAGATTTGAAAGTACACATGAGGAGTGGGGTTATGAAATTATGAAATTATCGAAATTGTCCATTGAGATAGGACACATGGAGAGAGATAAAAATTTCGCTGACCCATAGAGTGGAAAGGTCAAAGGGTAGAGTCGTGAGGATTCATGAAATCTGAGTTCACGATTTGATCGCAACCATCGATCGAGCTAAGATCGTGGACCGTAGATATGGTCTTGGCGAGAGTTCGTAACTCGAGAAATCAAAGGTAGGAGTTCTGGGAAATCATGAAATCCGAGTTCATGATTTGATCTAAGCCGTTGGATCAAGGAGAGATCTGGACCATTGATTCATTTCGAGGGAAGGAGGTATCAAAAGTTCGGATATCGGGAGAAGGGAGGTGAGAATCCCTCCAACTTCGTGAAACGTGAAGTCCTGATATGCGAAAAGGAGGTCAGGACCATTGGATCGTGGGGATTTTGGATTGTTGATCTGGCTAGAGGAACTTGCAAGTTCGGGTTTCAGAAGGAGGAGCAAGTGGACTTCATGAAACACAAAATCGTGAAGCGCTCAGAAGGCTTGGAACCAGGTCATACCGAGGGGTCATATGGATGGAGGATAAGGGAGGAGCTAGCATGAGCTAGACCCCTGTCGAGATTTCAGAGGTCAAGAGAGTTGGGGTGACTTACATGCAAAGACCTGATATGAAAAATCGTGAAATGCCTTTTGAGTTGGATCAATCACTTGGGATTTCCTATGTCTTTGTTTGGTTTCTCTCTGTTAAGTTCTGAACGTTGAATATACGAAAAGATTAAAATCTTTGCTTAGACTATTTAGTATAAGGTTTTTTGGGTGGAATAAAAGAATAGCCTTGTTTGTCTGCATTTCCAGATTCATTGTCTTTTGGCTGGGGTCTTGGCTGAGCATTTTCTGTATTTTTCCTGCTTTCTTCCTTGTTTAAAAAATAAAAAAATATATTTTCATTCATGTGCTTATTTTCTTTTGTAAAAGAAACATATTAAAAATTTATGACTGTTCCCTTACCTTTCATATTTACAAGAAAAGAGATAGTTACTTATCATTCAAGTATTGGCATTATGCTTTGGTAGTGGTAACCTTTTTTATCAAAAAATAAAAGAATCCAGTAGTACAAGTTTTGCATCCCTACATGCATTTTCATCTTGAGGTGTTCTAAATATTACACTCAAACTCTTGTTTTCATCTGAAAAAGAAAAGAATTTGCTTCATAAGCGTTGTTGCATCTATTTTGATTTGAAGAAACTACTTTTGTGTTCTTATATTGCATTTTTTTGGAGTCATTCTAAAACATCACCAAAAGTTTCATCCACACCCCTTTTGAGTAAAAACAACCTATTAAATTGAACGCATAACTAAAATTTATTAGAAAAATCTCATTTTTCTAGGGTAAACGAACAAGTTTAGGCTAGGGCCTTGGCATAAGTTGTAGAGTAAATTTATCCAAGGACACTAAAAAAAAATAAGCGTCTAAGATATGGAGTGTAGATCCCATTTTTTCGTATAGGTTGGTTCAGAAGGTCCTCTAACACAAGAGCTAAACATGAGGTCGTGTAAGGAATAGTCGAGGAGATTCCCCTCTAGAGTTGGACCGAGCGTAGTGGAGAGATTTTGTATTGGGGGTTTTTATTGTACCCATACCTCTGTGAGAGGCAGTGATTTTGAGGTTTCAACTTTGATACCCTGCCCACAATTTCGATCTTGACTGTCAAATGTACCCCTCGAGCATCGACTGCAAGCTTTTAAACATAGTTTATCTTCCTAGGTATATCACAAGGTGACTGCAGGGGTTTTCCATAGTACCTGGGGAAAATTTTGTATCACTCACTTCAATACTGCTAGAAGGTGCCTCGTGAAGTGTGGGTACTTGCACTAGATAAGACTGATCTATGGAGGTCAAGATAATTGCTTCTCATACCTTCATTTGTTGGTCCATGAGACTTAATTAACCCCTGCATTAGTCCAGGAGGCCCCGAGCCCACTTTGTTTTTATTCTGGTCCCAAGACTTAATCCACTTGAGTCGGAATTTTGACAAAGTTGTTTGTGTTTGTCTTGTCTTTAGGGCCTTTTTAGTGGTGTGTTTGGTGAAGGTAGTTTAACCTTAGGAAGGCGATTGTTTTTTTCACCGAGAGATAATGCCTCAAAGTGGCCAACCTTCTGCCTCAAATATCGAGGAGAATTCAAGGCCTTCTGCCCGAGGATGAGATTAGCAATAATTCTGCTCCACCTCCACAAAGGTGTTGAATTGATCAATCCAACACTTTCTTACCAGTTGGTTAGACTAAGATCGTATACCATAACTCTCTAGAAGTCAACTTTGTAGAACCAAAAGAGGTAATTGTTGAGGATCTTGGAGCTGAGGAATTCACTCCACATGCTTATTCTTCGTTACCTTCGACTTTCCATTTCTAGTCATCTGAATCCCACCTCCAGGATCAGACTTTTATGATAGTATCCTTCTCCACTGGGACATTATGGATGAAACTTTTCCAGTGTGAGGGTCGAGAACCCCTGCAACTCCCAACTCAACAATCGTTACCAGAGGGATATTCCCTCCTAGTATTTCATCTCAAATGACAAATGTGGTCTAATCCACTGTCGTTGTGACAACCAACAATATCGCCTCATCGATGTTTGGTCTCACTCGATTTTTGAGTGTAGTAGCATATTTTATGTCAACAACAAACACTTTCTCTTACAGAATTCCATTGATGAACATTCTTAATGCGTTGGTGAGCTCTCATCCAACATCCCAATTATCGAATGTTGGTGTGGGGATCACTTTAACTCCTTTCCAAGCCCTTTCTTGGGGTGGAGGTCACATTCCTCCATCATATCCATTCATCGGGAGTGGACCTGTTCCATTTTATGACCCTAAACCCACATGGGGTTGGGGTGCCTCTATGGGTAGCAGATCCTAATATTCCAATATTTCATCCACTTCGGTCCCATTCACCTTTTATGGTGTGTTATGTAACAACCCTTTCACCACGTTTGCAGTGTCAGCAAGGGACAACCCCTTCCAAGGTCAACCCGTCCCTTGGCTAGGACCATTTTGTTCACTAGGGGAACCTTTGGGGAGTACCCCTCTCCAAGGACAGTGGAATCCCTTCCAAGGGATGTCACAAGGGGGAAACGCCTTTCCTAGTCAGTCCACCCCCATGCCAGGATTTCTTCCTTTTCCTGGGGGGTCCACTGGAGGTAACCCTATTTTTCCTCTTGGGAACCAGATAAGTGGAGGTTTTTCTTAATTTAAATAGGGGCCATAAAGATTTATCCCAAGATCTAGTTCGATAGGAAAATATTTCTAGAAACTTGGTGCCAGTTACAACCCATGAGCTTCTTTTCAAGCTGCTCATCAATCAATGATGCAACCTAGGTTATCATTTCTAACAACTTTGCATTTTCCAGATTTGTCCAAGTTGATGATTCTATATGTCATGACCCCAAATAGCCTATGGTACTAACTAAATTACCTTCAAACATTCCAAATTTCGAGGGGAAAAGCGGTGAGGACCCACAGGACCATGTGACAACATTCCACTTGTGGTGCTCATCTAACTTGTTAAATAACGGTTCGATCTAATTGTTATTGTTCTAGAGTACTCTCACTAGAGGCACTACCAAATGGTATATTGAACTTGAGAGGGGGAAGTACTTGATGTTCGGTGATTTAGCTATGGTTTTCTTAAACCACTTCCAACCCCTTGTCGTGTATGATGTCAGGACAAAATTGGTTGTTGACTTTGTTCAAGACTAAATGCCACACACATTTCTGATCACATTAAGGAATGGAGGAGATGGAAGATCCCGATTAAGGCTATAGTCACACCATATTTCCTCCTTAAATGGTTCATGAAATCATTACTCTTGTATATTTCGAAAGACGTCGCAACTTCGGGAGTGTTTTTAGAGGAACAAGCAATCTTTTAGGTGCAATAGTTAGAGCTTAGATACTTAGTTAGGCATGCTCTATGAGATTATGCCAAATGCGTAATGATCCATGCTCAACTTGGAAAATCCAAAGTCCAACCCACATGCCAATCGTATAATGGGTTCTACACAAACAAAATTCGTAGACCTGGCCACTAGCCAGATGCAAAAAATTGTTATTCAACAACCTGCGGCCGGTCTAGCCACTAGTTTGAACACACCTGACACCCAGTATTCCAATGTAAATTTGGTGCAAGTGAAGAGTTCAAAGGGTCCTCAACAACCTAAAGAGAAGAGAAAATGCAAGGGTAAGAAAGGTGGTGGGGGTAATAACGAAAATTCGGATAAAACTTTTGAGGGGGCAAAGGATGAGAAAAGGAAGGTGAAGTTTCCTTGTAAGCTTCATGACAATGATCACATTACACACCAATGCCCATGAATGGAATAATCCCAATAGATCATTAAGTTGAATAAAGAACAACATCCTGTTGTGTTGCAAAACCCTTTCCCACAAAGGAAGAATTTGCAAGCTAGTTCTTCCAACTTCAACCCACAAGGGGACACTTCAAGTGCTCCCCCCTATGAGGAATATAAAGGAGTAGTAAACATGCTTAACTCCTTGAATCTAAAAGATGTATACTTGTCGACATGAAATCAAAATTATGATATCGCAGAGTTGACCGAGAAAGGTAAGAAAACTTCATAGGATCAATCCCCTCTCCATATAGAGAAGCTTGAGAAAGATACAACGTCGCACATACCTAAGGGAATTTATAAAAGGAAAATGCATAACCCTAATGCACGAGCCACCCCCAATTATTCAGTTGTGGAGGATTTGGCTTAGATGCCTTGTGCAATGTCCACTTTGGAGGTTCTCCAAATTTTTCCCTTGCAATACACTCTGTTGTTATC
>SNQJ01S0151854.1:6762-20994 GCA_010110895.2 Picea sitchensis
CCCCCACCTTCAGATTCACGGCTTCCGGCAGCCCTACTTCCAGATCAACTTCAACACAGATTCTGGCACAGGAGTATTGATCTTTTGGGTCTGCTTTATCGATATAGTGGCCGAGTCCGTTCCCTATTGCTTGCAGTGACGCGAGGTTCCAGCAGTGGATTGGAAGGTTTGGGAGCCTTACCCATACCGGAACATCCTTTGGTATTTCCAGAGATGGATCGAAGTTTGGAGTCCAACGATTCAGGTAGAGCCCTTGGGCTCCCATAAAGTAAGGCCCGTTCCTGAATATAAGGTCCCGGTCCTCCTGGGAAATGAATTCGAAGATGTAGAAGCCCTTTCCAACGGCATAACAGGTCACACTGTTCTTTATTAGCGGCCTCCAGTTTCTTTGTATCCAGTTATCAGTTGTTCTTGTGGARGGCCARAGCCCCATGAATTGGCCTACCAGACCACGCTCTGACAGAGAGATAGCTATTTTCATTGGTTGTTCCGGAGGAAGAGTGATTACTGGAATGTCCTCAAGTCGTTTTACAAAGCTCGAAGGATCTCCGGAGGTGGCCTTCTTCGAGCAGGCTGTGATTAGTTTGTTAAAGGTCGATGAGGGGGAGGGAGGGGGCGACGGCTCCCCTCCGTCCTGGCTTGCCATGGACGGCCGAACCCTGATTCAACCTTCCAGCGCTCCAAAACCCTAATCGCTCCTTTCACACTCCCTGTAGGAAAGTTTTTTGTGTGATCAAATAAAATGTTACTCGCCTGAGAGCTGCAACAACAATACTTTTACTACAGAAGTATGGAGTCTTTTATTACAACTCCCAATAGAACACCCTGAGCAACACCCTTCCTGCTTGTGGTGGTTTGATTTTTCTATGGTATATGGCAGCTGAATCACTTTTCTTCAACAGAATTCTGAAAAATGGACAAAGCCCTGACTTTGGTTCAAGACCCAGGGGTTCAAAGAAACTCTGAAAAGATAGGGGTTGGCCAAAAGCCGGATCAGACAAGGTCTGATAAAATCTTAGTGGCCAAAGGCCGAGATCAGAATAACGAAGCTCTAATACCAAATGAGACGAACAAAGTTCGCTCACACAAGAATTATCCAAAATACTTGGAATATAACATAATAATCCATGTAGGAATAATGTATAAAATATGAATAGATGAGATGGTATACAATTGAGAATGAGGGCTTGTTTATATACCGACACAGGGGTGCCCTTAATCAATAGTCACATCCTTTAAGACATGTCCTTTCATTATTAATAGTTATTATTTATTAATTAATTATTATGTTATGAATATCTATTTTATATGTATATTTATGTTCATAACAAGATAACATATTTCCCCTTTAGTTTGTTTGCAAAAAAATTTACAACTCGTCGTCACAAGTGACAACACTATCATTTCAAATGCCTCTTCTTCTTTCCATGGTTTTAAAGATGTTTTTTCCCCTCATGCCAAACTTTATAGGTGTTTCCTGGGCATAATGGATTGCTTTTCAATCATATTTCCAAGGTCTTCCAAATAGAAAATAACATGCATCCATTGGGACAATGTCACATAACACCTTGTCTTCATAATGACCATTATTAAAAGCAACCAAAGAATATTTATCCACAAGCATGGTATGATCCTTTTCCTTTTTCAACTAGGAAATCTTGTAGATTTTGGAATGCAAACAAGCTGTAATTTTTGTATCATTTATGTACTTACCAAGTTGTCAATAAATCCCCCATCAATGATCACTCTGCACTTGCACATAGTGTGGAAGACACTCTTCCTCCTCCGACCAACTTCCATACTCTACTTTTTTCTTGATATTAGACTCCTTTGCAGCATCAAGGTTTAAGTTGTTTCTACTTCAACTTATTGGACTACAACCCCTTCTTCTGCAAGAAATGCTCTTTTTGGGTTTTGGGGCAGTCTATTGCTTTGTGCTCTTCACCACATATGAACTATTTCAACGAACCTTGATAGGCAAAGGTATGCCCTCTTCCTCTCAACTTTGGCTTCACTTCTCGATAATCTTTAGGTCCTTCATTCTTGGCAAGTTTTGAAGAGCTTCCTCCAAAAGATGCATTTCCACCCTTCCTGCTCATTGTATTACCCTTACCTCAATTCATTTCTCTTTAGCTTTCAAGGCATATTGATATTATTCATCCACCGAGTGTAGCTTGACCAAGCCAACTCATCTTGGAGTTAGAACCATAGCCCATTGACATATCTAGCAATAGACTATTCACTCTCTTCTTGCAGGTTTTATTTTATCAGCAACTTCATAAACAACTTGGCATACTCCACACTAGACAATTATTTTTGCCTCAAGTTTTGGAATTGTTTTAACACAGTATGAAAGTAATCCAAAGGAAAAAAACTTGTTCTTCAACTTTTTTAGCATCTTGGGCCATAACCTGTTTTTTTCTTTACCTTGTTTCCTTTAGTATTCTGATGGTTATCCCACCATAAGGCAACATGCAACTTCATCCTTGTCATAGCAAACATCACTCTCCTTGGGTCCTCTTCATCCATGTTCTCCTTGTCGAAATACCTTTCTAATTTTTGCAACCAAACCATTAACAAATCAGGGTTTAGGTCACCCTTGAAGTCAAAAGCCTCAGCCTTAACCTTAGTTCCCTGTTTTGAAATTGCTTGTATCAATATTTCCACGGAATCTACTGCTCCAACCGGGGCTGTGACATTCTCTTGTTCATCTTCTGACTCATCTTATCAGAATCTGGCTTCAATCGTTGCTAATCTCCTAAGCAACTCCTCCCCCTTGTTCCATCTTAGTCTAGCATTTCTCCCTCCTCTCCTTCCCCAGTTCAAAATAATTCATCTAATTTGTAATCGAGCGGATCATATCCCACTCGTTTCGCCAACACTGATACTTGTGCAGAATTATTGTTCTTCTCTATCTCAGTCTATGTATCTTAGTTTTGCATAGAGTCCTTTATCTTTTGGACGTACTTCTAAGTGTCTACTTCTCTTTCATGATTCTCCAGTGGATATGTAAGGATGGTTATGTTTTTGTGATGGTGTATCTTGTTGGTTACTTGCTCATGGTAGTCAGCCAATATTCTTTTCCTTTAATCCTAATTTACCCCTCTATTTGTGGTTAGATAAGACCAAGGCTAGCCACTAATGTTATGCCTATGGGGTATTCAAAATGTTTACTACTTGATATAGCCATCAATCCCTATATCAACCCCGGTAATTCTTCCACCCTATAAAAACTTTTGAACGTTGGAAATGCTTCAAGAATATTGATGTTGTGCCACTAAAGAAGGAAACTTGGAGATAAATTCCATGGAGTGAAAGAGACTTTATTATGGTTCACATACAACGTATACATGTCTATACATATCATTATTTACTTATAATCCTATCTCGAAATCGCTAAGGTTGTAACCAATGCAAGAATACTTGACATTAAAGACAAGATGCTCAAGATTGAAGGTCCAAACTCGATTGCTTACTCTTAGTATTCTTGTAGCTTCTAAGGTTACTTTATTACTCCAAAAACAACGAGTTCAAAACTCAACCAACCATGGTGAACTTGGGGCGACTCTCCAAAGGTCGCCTTAGCAATGTGCTCCAACAAATGAGATGTACATGAGATGTACACTTAGCAAATGAGATGTACACTTAGTAACCAACCTGCAATGAATTAAGTCAACCTGAAGGTGATCGAATCAACCAGCAAAACCCATGGTGAGGGATCGCTCCACCAGAAAGACCCAGTCGACCCAAGGAGAATGCCAATCAACCAGTGAGTAAGTCCATTACTATATACGGCCATGTACAGAAGTTGTATGACCATATAGATGAATGAAAAACGTCCCAGAGGAATATTCATTCACCAAGCAGAAGAAATTTCGCCCAACAACGTATAGAAATTCCCAATCATGCAACCATTCAACCCAGGAAATATTAAATCCATCCAGCAATGCTTAAAAACGCCCTAAGCATGCAATAATTCGCCTGAACAATTAAAAACTTTCCCGACAATATTAAATTCTCCCCAACACTGTTTAGAATCGCTCAGGAATCAATAAATATGGCCCAACATTGTTTGAAATCGCCCAGGCATCAATAAATTTTCCCTAGCAGAACTTTAATCGATTAGGCGAGGAAAAGAAACGACCAGCTATCCATTGCATAGCCCAGCATTCCAATTATTAAACTTCCAAATTGGAAACTTCCTCAATCTTTGCAACAGTCAATTCCTAATAGCCATAGATCTGGGACTCTGAAGGGAATTGGACGACTGAGGTTTTAAATCTGTTGGTATTCTTCATGGGCCTGTAGAGCTAAATTACAACAAAAATTCATAGAGCTAGAGAGTTTGAATTCTCGTACAGTAATAAAAATGAGAAACGGTGATTAATTCCACATCTGCTTAATAGAATATAATCAACAGGCTACCATAAGACGCAACGAAAAATTAGCCACAACATCCTAAGGAAAAATAAATTAACACATGATTTTTTTTCTGGAACCCAAACTGGAGAACCAGTCTAACGGTGCTCTGTTTATTCTTCTTCTACAAGTTTATCTATTTACAATTCTCTCTTTCTCCTTGGTCAAAATCCCTTCAAGTATGAGAAAGAGTGAAAAAATAGGGAGAGTTAGGGGGTAAGGGAAGGCCAACAGCCATGGCCCTTCTCTTCCCATTTTTTAGCCTTCTCTCCTATTCATCTTTATCATTTAATTACTTATTTTAAACATTCCTCTCACATACTCATTTGTTTTGTTCAATTTTACACATGCATTGTTTTACATAGCTTACATGACCTTGATTAATTGTTGTCTTGCAAGATCTAATTCTTCCCATTCTTTAGTCCATATTTATTTTGGATCACACCTCCCCATTGAGAGGCTTTTTGGTCTCCAAAAGCTCTAGGAAACCAATCTCGATCAATGTTGTTTGCTTCTCTGGAACGTGGCTCTTACTATGGCTCCTGGATACAACACTAACTTTGGCTCTGACTCGTAGCTCAGGCTACTGGCTCTGGCCCTCAACTATGGCTCTGACTCTGGTTCTTGCTCACTTTTTCTCGTAGTTCAACAATCTTCTCACTGATTCTCAACTTTGAATAATCTTTGAATTTGAACTCTGGACTCAACACTCATTCCCATCTCCCTCTTTGACTTGGAGACAGTCCAATATCTCAGCTATCAATGAAGCCAAGTCGAATGTTGGTATGTTCAGTTTGACCCCAGCATGCTACCATCACACAATAACTCCTCACGTGTGGTTGCATTCTCTTGTTAGGATCAATTGCTTCCCAACATGGAAACAACTTTAGTGGCATGCATATGCTTGCAACCATGCCTTGGAGTTCTCTGGAACTCCTCCCTCAATGGTTATTTACCTCCTAGCATAAGTTTTTGGCACATCTCAAGGAAGTAAAACTTCTTTTGGGAAGTGGTAGGTAGTAATTGGAATGGTGTTTCCCTAGTGGTTTGCATCCACATGTTGTCCTCTTCAATAGTGATGCAGACCTCTGGTGTTTCTATCTCCCCTTGGATAACATCTTCTCCTTGAACTAGAGATGTAGGTAGCTCCTCACCTCCTATGCTCTTCATTCTCCACACTCTTTTCTTGGATATGCAGTGTCTGGGGTGAAGCTCTGGGTGAAGTCGTCAACACTTTGTTTCCCAATGTCCACTCAACTTGCAGTGGTGGAAAAAGTTCACATGGTTTCTCTAAGGATTGCTTGTCATACTCCTCCTTTCAACGTGCCCTTGTGTATGTTGTTGGAACTAGGGAGCCTTCTTGTCATTCAACTTATGGAAACCATCTAGCTTGCATAACATGGCTTGCTTCTTCCAACGGGCTGCCTCACTATGGCCTTTCATTCCACAAAACAAGCTTTCCTTTGCATACCAACAACAAATTTCTTCTTTTACGTAGACCTCCCGGTCTTCTTCTCCTTCTTACTCCCACTGATTGGTTTGTTGCTTTCTCTGATTGCATGTGTGGGATGAGTCTGCAAACTCTCCTCATCATTTCTCTCCTTCAATTTACCACAAGGCTTGTTGATGTTTTGGTAGCAGCAAGAGGTATTCCCTCCTGGACACCTTTTCTTAGAGAAGAAGAAGATTCCAAGAAGTCAAAGGAAGACCACTGAATAGTTGAAGAACACCCTGGAAGAAAAGTCCACAGGAAAATAATAAAGTGGAAATAGAATTTCCAGAAAGAGAAGTCGACCCACAGGAAAAGAATAAAGTGAAAATAGAATTACAGGAAGAGAAGTCGGCCCATGGGAAAATAATAAAGTGAAAATAGAATTCCAGGAAGAGAAGTCGGCCCCAACTAAGAGACTTGAAGACTAGAAATAAAGTGACGTCTTTCTCATGTGATCACTCACTCACACAACTATCTCACTCAAGAAGAAGGCACAAGTCTGAGGCAAGAAGAAGATGCAACTACTGCAACAACTGGGGTTTCTTGGTGACTCTTGGTGATTTCTCTTGTGCGCTATCTCTAGAAGAGTTGTGTTAGTATTGTGTGGTGTCTCAACTACCCTCATTGGGGTTTGAAAAGGAGAAAAGACAAGTTCTTGTATCATGGTTTCTTCATTATTATTTTTTCTCTTGTGAATAGATATTTTTCATGGTTGTATTGTACTATCAAAAAGATTCTCTCTAAGAAAAGTTGGATGGGTTTTTCCCCGGGTTTGGGGTTTTCCCAGGATAAATCTATGTGCCTTCTTGTGCTTGTTTATCCTGCTTATATTTTCAGTATATGGTTGTTGAATGTAAAAGAAGATCTAAATACTCTAGTAAATCTATTTCTTTAAAAATTTAAGAAAGTCTAACATGGTATCAGAGTTGGTTACCTTCAGAACAATCTAATCACTGGAAGGAAGATCGTACTTTGGGATTTGTCGTTGCACAGTTTTCTCTTGACAAGCTCATTGAACACTTATTTCAAAGTCATTGGGACTAACTCCACCATAGAGCAACTCACCTAACCCTAGCACATATCTTAAAACCCTAGCATTGACTTTTTAAGAAGATTGAAATTTTGGGCCTAGGGTTTCTACCAGTGAAAATGATTACCAGTATGAGAGTTGAAGATAGAATGGATGGAGCAGAGAATTTCAGATTATGGAAGCATAGAGTACTTCTCATTCTAGAAGAGAATTAGCTCTTGGATCATGTCAAGCTAGTTCTCCCAGAACCATAAGAAGAAGACGTCAAGGAAAAGTACAAGAAGAATGAGATCAAGGCCAAGAGGATCTTGACAGATTCAATCAAGGATCACTTGATTCCCAATGTATCAGAATTGAAGACACCAAAGGAGATGTTTGATGCCTTAACAAGACTATATGAAAGCAAGAACAAACACAGGAAGATAACCCTACGGCATCAACTGATAAATGTGATGATGAACAAGTCAGATACAATTTCTATCTACTTCATGAGGATTTCTTAGATCAAGGATCAACTAGCAACTATTGGATATTCAATGGATGATGCAAAGCTTGTGACTACAACTCTAAATGGTTTTCCTTCTTCTTGGGATGCATTTGTTTAAGGAGTTTGTGCAAGAAGGAAATTGCCCAAATTTGACAAGCTATGGTCAAGTTGTACCCAAGAAGAATCAAGATTGATATCCAAGTCGTAGAAGACCAATGATGAAGAGAATCAAGCTCTTGTTTCTCATGTGAAGAAAAGGAAATAAAGAAGAAACAATAGTCCGAAGAAAAATAGAATATCAGTTCCAGATCACAAGAAGGATGTATCTAAGATTAGATGTTTCAGCTGTCAGAAGTTGGGACACTTTGCTTATCAATGTCCTCAAGGGAAAGGAAAGAGAAAACATCATGCAAATGCAACAGATATGGAGGAGTCCACATATAAGAAGAATACAAAGGAATCAAAAGATGAAGAGTATGTTTGTGTCTCATCCCTCATAGGTACCATCACTCAAGGAAGTGATATTTGGTTGGTGGATAGTGGTGCTTCCAAGCACATGACAGGGTTCCGAATTTCTCTTACAAAATTGACATAAAAGAGTTCATCCCTTCATGTGGAACTTGGTGATGATTCCAAGCATGCAATAAAAGGAGTAGGAGAAGCCTCCTACCATCTTGATTCATGTAACTCTATTTCGATAAAGGATGTATTGTTTGTACAAGATTTAAATAAAAATCTTCTTTCTATCTCTACTTTAGAAGATTGATGCTTTAGAGTAGCTTTTGTTGATGGCTAAGTCCTTATATGGCCTAAGGGTTAAAGTATAGATTCAACTACTGTAATTGGTGTCTGAGAGGGAGGATTGTATAAATTGAAGGGACTTCCAAAACAATCTCTTGTACACAAAATTATAAGCTCTAATGAGATATGGCACCGAAGACTTGCTCACATCAACTACAAAGCCTTACCAGATTTGAACAAGATGGTTATAGTTCTACTAGATATGTAGGTAGAGCATGATGGAGTATGCAAAGGATGAACACTTGGCAAGAATTCCAAGGGAAGTTTTCCAAGCAGTGAAAATATATCCAAGGGGATCATGGACATCATACATTCATATGTATGCAGACAAATGACGATACAATATCTAGGTAACTTTTTATATTATGCCATTTTTATTGACAATTTCTCACGTAAGATATGGATCTATTTCTTGAAAGAAAAAGATGAAGTTTTCAATAAGTTTCAATAATTCAAGGCTTTAGTAGAAAATCTCTCTGAAAGAAAGATTAAAGTTTTGAGGTCAGATAATGGAGGCGAATACACCTCAAATGAGTTCAAATATTTTTGCAGAGAAACAAGTATTAAGAGGGAGATGGAAACTCCCTACAACCCCCAATAGAATGGGGTTGCAAAGATAAAGAACATATCTATTGTAGAAGTAGCTAAAGCGATGATCCATGACCAGAACTTACCCATGCATCTATGGGCAGAAGCATCCAGTACAATTGTATAATTCCAGAACAAAATTCCTCACAAGATATTGGGGAACAAGACATCAAAAGAAGTTTTCACTGGAAAGAAACAAGAAGTCAGCCACTTAAGGATATTTGGTTTCCCAGTGTACATAGATGTTCCCAAGGAAAAGAGAATGAAGCTAGAGCCTTTAGGAAAGAATGGCCCTTTTGTTGGATACAGTGAGACTTCGAAGTCTTATAGAATATACATCCCCGGATAGACACAGATTGAGATTAGCATGGATGTTACCTTTGATGAAGAAGCAACCTTCAGGAAATCTAGAGAGTCTCACATGGATGAGGATAGAGAGGAGCAAGAGGATCCAAGGGATGCAATAATGATTGATTCTACTCCAAAAGAACATATTCCAGAATATCATAATGAGATAATAGAGCCAAATATGCATGTAGATCCACCCAGAGAAGTTACAGTTACCAAGAAGAGACCAACATGGATTCAGAACACTTTGCAGGAGGCAGAAAAACATGCATCTCCTAGTGGTTCTTTAAGAGAGAGCAAGAAACCACACAAGTTTTCCAACTATGTGGCGTTGATGAGCAAGCCCATTGATTCAGAACCTTCCACTTATGAGGAAGCTGCAAAGCAACAATTGTGGAAGGATACCATGATGGAAGAATACCAATACATCACGAAGAATGATGTGTGGGAAGTGGTTCTGAGACCATAAGGGAAGTTAGTTGTGACTTCCAAGTGGATCTACAAGATCAAACATGTTGCATATGGAAATATAGAGAAGTACAAAGCTATATTTGTAGCTATAGGATTCTCCTAGAAAGAGGGAGAAGATTATGACGAGACATTTGCTCCAGTAGCAAGGTACACTTCCATTAGATCTATTATTTATATTGCTTCTGTTATGGGATGGAAATTAAATCAGATGGATTTCAAGACTACTTTCTTGAATGGTGTAATTGAACACGTGTACATGGAGCATCCACAAGGTTTTTTGATCCATGGGAAGGAGTCCCATGTTTGTAAATTGAAGAAATCTTTGTACGGGCTTAAGCAGGCACCTAGGGCATGGTAGTACCAGAATAGACATTTATTTGATGAGCTTGGGGTTTGCCAAAAATGATGTAGATCCCAACCTTTATTACAAGGTTGAAGATGGTTGTCCATTGATATTGGTACTATATGTGTATGACATGTTTCTTACAAGGGATGAGAAGCTCATAGATGGGTGCAAGAGGGAACTCACTTCATAGTTTGAAATGATGGATCTGGGTTTGATGCATTATTTCTTGGGAATAGAGGTGTAGCAGAGACCATATGAAATCTTCCTTAGCCAAGGAAAGTATACAGTTGAGATCCTGCAGAGATTCGGGATGAAGGACTGCAAGTCCATGGCCACACCTATGGTTATGAATCTAAAGCTCTTGAGTGATTCTTCTTCATATTTGGTTGATCCCACGATGTACAAATAGTTGATCGAATCCTTGATATACTTGGTTAACACAAGTCTGGATATATGCTTTGCAGTGAACACATTGATTCAGTACATTATTGAGCCTAGACATGTACATTTGGTAGTAGCAAAGCATGTGTTGAGGTACCTGTATGGTACGATTGGATATGGCTCATATGTCTCAGATGGTAAAGTAAAGTTGCAAGGTTACACAGACTTTGAATGGGTGGGGAGTGTAGTGGACATGAAAAGCACATCAGAATATTGCTTCAGTTTGGGATCAGGTATGATCTCATGGTTGAGCAGAAAACAGACGTCAGTGATACTCAATACAACAGAGGTAGAATATATAGCAGCCAGTGTTGCAAGCCTTAGTCATGAAGCAGTGTTCCTTTGGAAGTTGTTTGCAGGGTTATTTGATCTAGAGTTGGAGCCAACTTTGATATATTGTGATAATCAAAGTTGTGTAAAGCTTTCATAGAATCTAGTCTTTCGTGACAAGTCAAAGCATATAGAGATCAAATACCATTTCATCTAAGACATGGTGCAGAAAGAAGCAGTGGAGCTCAGGTACATATCCACAAATGAGCAGATAGCGGACATTCTCACCAAGCCTCTGTCTAGAGTGAAGTATGAGTACTTCAGAGACAAGATTGGCATGATGTAGAATGACCATCCTCGTTGAGAGGGAGTTGTGATGTTTCTCCTACAACGGACATATACTTTCCCTTTGGCTAAGGGTTTCCCAGATCAGTCATGTGAAGTGACTGAGGGAGTAATGAGTAGCCTGGTACAAGTCTTTCCTATGCCATCTGAAGTGGATAGGTGTGATTGGCATTTGTAGCATGGTCTTTCCTACACCATGTGAAGTGGCTAGGTTTGATTGGGACCATGGCGTAGCCTTGCCTAATCCATGTGAAGTGGCTAGGTGTGAATGGGGCCATGGTGGTAGTCTTTCCCATACCATGTGAAATGGATGGGTGTGATTGGGACTGTTAAAATAATAGGTGTGCTTGTTTCACCATAGACAATATCACTATATTGTCACCCAACCATAGGCACAAAGGCCACCCCTGAGCACCTTAACCTTGACAGATAGAATAATTCTGAAATAAATCACTAGAACCAATAGCCAACCAAGGTAGCGTACCTCTCTCCAAAGCTAGCGTACCAAGCAGAAAGTCCAAACCATAACCAAAGACCAAGTCACTACTGTAGCAGTTGCAACTCTCCTCCAGTCATGCACACCACTAGTCCTTATGAATTCATGAGAGTGAGTGATTCCAAATGATCTCTAGCGCCCTCTATTTATAGTGCTCTAAGTCACTAACCGGGTCGACTTCTTCTTTTGGAGGCTAATAATTTAATATAAATTATTCTCTTGAGCCGAATTGTCTTCTAGGGTTATTAACCAACTATTTAGGGTTTCTCTTGCTTCCCATAATTTTCTAGTCTCGTCAAAGGTTACACATAAAGGTTAATACCTCTCGTAGCTATCGTAACATAAACACTCCCTCCTAGCTAGGGAGGTATTAAAGGCAATGGTCTTGAGCACAAATAGACCATTCAACTGGTAGCATCATCATCACTATCCATCTAGATAGTCTCCATGGTAATCAAAACAATGCCATTCAATGTTATGAACATAATATATAACAATAAATATAAATACATTATTATAGTTAATGAATAATTAATGAAGAGACACCTTCCCAATGAAAGGTCACGTCTCTTTATGGAGGGACACCCCTGTGTGGGTATATAAAGCCCTCATTCTTATTGTATCTCATCATCTCATATTCATATACATTATTATTTAATATATTATCATTTATGGATTATAACCTGTTGTCCTACTTACATTGAGTATTTACCTGGTGAACCGGCTTGATTCACCACAATGGTATCAGAGCTTCGTCTCGATCCAAATTTTGGCCACAGATAAAGTTTCCTTAAAGTCAGGTCTTTGACTCCATATTGGCCATTGGCCATTTATAAATCAAATATTCTACACATTTCAGCGAAAGTAAAAAAGTAATTTTGCACAAAATAAAATAAAATAAAAAAGAGAAGAAAAAAAAAAGAAGGTTTTTCTTGAGGGGCACATGAAGAAGTATAAGTGCACACCAAGAAGTTTGAAAGAAATATTCCATATTTGGAATCACTTAAGTTAATTGTCATTTAAAAAGTGAGAAAAAGTAATTTAAAAGAAAAAGTTTCAAAGAAGAGGAAAAGTGAATATTTTATTTTACCTTTAGAGATTTACCATCCCATGGTTTTGGAAAACCATTGGCCCATGGTATTCCATACCATATATAATATATGTGTGTGTTTTCCTCTAAATAAGTATTTCACAAAACTCAGGGTCGTATTTGTTGAGCCCTAACCGCCCGATAACAAATAGTCAAGAGTATAAAAGGGATTTATAAGGTACTTTTTATAAAGTATAAAAAGGATTATAAAAATTGGAGTGAAAAGATATATAAGAAGGAAGGAGTATAACTAAAAGAGTTCTTTTGGAAAGTGTGAAGGTAATATTAACTTATTTTTCATTAATTACCAAGGAAAAAAAGAAGAAGAAGAGATTAAGTGAATATAAAATTACTTTTGGTAAAGTATAAATAAAATATTCAAAGTATTTAAACTTTATATATATAAAAAGAAGAATTATCAAGGATTATTTTCTTAAAAGAATATAAAGGAATATTTGAGGAAGATATCTATTAAATCAAGAAGCTTAAGTCTTATTATTATTAAAGGGATATTATAATAATTATAAGGTCAATTCAAATTAAAAAATGGATTTTAAGGAAGGAATATTTTCTGGTAAAAATCATCTAAGTAGATGCATCGGATTATTAACATTTAGAGGAAATATTCAAGAAAAAGAAGTTAGCATCCATATTTGCCCAGATAAGAAGAAAAATCACATAAGTATGGATTTGACGAATCAATTAATAATTCCAAAGACAAATGTAATCGAAACAAAAGACCTTTTTTTTGCAATAAATATGACATCAAGGATTTACCGTTGACACTCGAAGATTACAAACTCGTATCGAATTTTGAGTTTACAACTATATATGAAAAAGAGGTTGAGATAATCCTCGGCTCGACTTGGTTAGAGACGTTGGGTAGCTTAATATGAAACCTTGAGAAAAAGTTTTTACTGTTTTCCTACAAGAAGAAAAAAATATAATTACATGACGTCTCAGTAAAGTCAGATTCAATATCTACGTCAAAAGATATTGATAAGATATCCAAAATACTACTGTCATACAAACAACAGTCAATACTTGAGATCCAAAAGGAATGTGACAAAATCATCATAGACAAGGACGCAAAAATTTGTCGTCTAAAAGCTCATAATCAAAGTTTACTCACCCAGATTAAGAAGATAAAGAATGATAAGAATATTGTACAAGACAAGTTAGAAAAACTTATCAATAAGGAATCATTGGTAGATAAAGAGACAATGACTGAACATATGGAACTACAAAAGTCTTCAAATGGAAAAAACCTTATGGTGGATAAAGCAATTAATACAAACCCAGTCAACCTTACAACTCAAAGGGATTCAGTTGATGTAAAGAGGTTTTCACATGTCGAAGTAGAAACAATCCAGGGCTATGAAGAAGACTCAATTCCAAGTGTTAATGAATAAGAAGCTACAAGTACACGAAGTAAGGACCGGGTTGCAAGGATGCCTTATAAACATCCTAATCACAAAAATCGATACTTCAACCAATCAATGTATCCAAAGAAACAAATGACAAATATATCAAAATATATTACCTCCATTACAAATGATGCTCAAGGTAGAAGTTATCATGGGAGTCAAAATACATCAAATTGTCTAC